>PVIC010003346.1:0-69645 GCA_004025085.1 Thryonomys swinderianus
TGTCCAGGAGAGTGCTCCACCCCTGGGCCTCCCAGACTGGGGCCTGCAGCTCTTTCCTCAGTGTGTGGCCATTGGCACCATCTTGCTCACTCCTTGTCTCCCAAGGACTCCCTTGAACTCCACTTCAGTCTATGCTCCACTTGTCATAAAGTCCCCAGGCACTTGAGTTTGAAGACACAATTATGTATTATGGATAAAGGGCAGGTCACTCTCCCCCGCAGCTTGCTCAGCAGCTGTGCTGCCCTGTGTCTCCATCGGCGAACCCTGGCAGGCTCGTCCCCTCCCCTGGGCCCACAAGGCGAGCCAAGGCCCTCACGGTGCCAAAGCCCCGGACCTGAACACTAGGGCTCAGGGTGGCAGCCGTGGAAATGCACTCCTGCAGGGCTCCCTCTGCAAATCCACGAAGGGCTCCAGCCTGCCTCTTCCCTCTGCCCACAGGGATTGTGAGGATGCTCCCAAACACTGGGAGTTGGGGTTAGTCCTTTTCTTTTTTGCCTTTTTTGCCTCTTTTCAAATATTTATGAAGAGATTTTCCATTTATCCTGGCATGTCTTCCCCACCGTGGGTGTCAGCGGGGAGGACTCAGACAACAAACTCCAGAAGGTGTTTTCCCCAAAGCAGCATCTGGTTTGGTTGGCAAGTGCTGCAGGCCCTTTGCTGGGAACTGGCCGAGGCACAGAAGGAGGAGCCACGAGGCCCAGACTGCTCTCAGGCCTGAGAGCCCAGTGGATGGTAGACAAGGCTGTGGTATCCCTGAGGGCAAGATGTCTCTGCCACTTGACATCCCACAGCACCAGGCCTTGGGCGAGTCAGGACAAGGAACCCTTGTCAGCACCCCTCTTGTCTCTTGTGCCCTTCAAGCCCTCAGGTCTGACGTGAAAGTTTTCCTTCTGTCCCAGGGAAATCACCTGGCTGGTGACCTGCTCCCTGGGGTCCACTCTACGGGTCTTCTGCAGGGACAATTCTCAGAGGGTAAAGTCACTGAAGAAAATGCTGACTTGCTCCTCAACCCCCACCTCCAAAGCCCCATCTCAAGAGGGCTACAGCCCTACCTGGTTCTCCTGGATGGATACTTCTGTCAGCAGGCTGCGCAAGTGGAAAAATGGCTGTTCGGCATGACCTCCACTGGGAGTGAGGGGGTCAAAGGGCCTGGGGGTGGCAAGGAGAGCCTTTGAGAGCCTCTCGGATCACCCTAACCTAACCCTGCTTGTCTGCCAGGTGACAAACTTCCCCGCAGGTACAGCTGGTCAAGCTGATGGCAGGTGTTCCTAGCCCTCCAGTGCCTGTCAACTACCCACATAGTAAGCCAGGCTCAATCTTCCAGTGATAAATTCAGCTGACATCCAGGCACTTTCTAAGAGAACCTAAGTTCAAAGGCATCACGGTCCTGTGCCCCGGTTGTGACTTGATGCCCAGACCTTGTTCCAGGTGGTCAGAGTATCTAAGAGTGGAGCATATGTTTCTAAACCTCTCAACCCAACGTCAAAGCATCCAGGGCTGAAAACCATTGACTATAGGAAGAATATGTTCCTTGGAGACAGTCCTCGCCCTTGAACCCTAGCTCTTTTATTTATTACTTATGGCCTGGAATGAATTTACTTGGCCTCCAGAACCCTCAACTACATCACCTATAAATGGGTTAACAATTCTCTTGAAAGCTTGGAGTGGTGGTGCACTTAGGAGGCTAAGACAGCAGGATTACTGTGAGTTCGAGGCCAGCCTAGACTGCATAGCAAGACCCTGTCTCAAAGCACAAACCAAACCAAAGTGAAACAACAGCAACAACAAAGCCAAAAAACAGTAGCCCTCTTGCTATATTGTGTCAGTACATGTAATTATCTTTGTGTGTGTGCAGAGCTGGGATCAAACTCAGGACCTTGCACCTGCCAGGCAGACGGCAGCACCACTGAGCTACATCTCCAGCCACATCACATCACTCTCTCACCTTCTAGATCAAGAGATTGTTGATGTTGGGCAGCAGATGAGCACAGGCAGCTGTTGGGGGTGGCAGGGAGCAGCTGCTCCCCGTTCCAGGGTCATTCAGTGCTATTGTGCAGATGGTGCCTCCCTCACCTCTGGACCTGTCACCTCCCTTTACTTGTGGAACTCTCCCAGGGGCTCACCTGGGCGCTCTGGCTGCAGGAGGACAACGCAATCACTTGGAGATACTATCTACCGGGTGACAACTGTCCCTATGGACACGGCACCAGTCCTGGAACTTTGAAGGATCTAGAGTATCTAGAATATCAGCTCTAAGGGGCCTGTGCCTTTCCCAACCTGTTTACCTGAAAACAGTGCTTTAGCAGATCCAGCAAGAGCAGAGCCAGGTCTCAGTGTCTTGGCTGCCTGGTGCCACCTTGAGCTAGGGCAGAACAGAGAGGCCCAGAGATGGTGGTGATCACGTCAGGGTGCAGCCTCGGGACAGACACCCCGAGAAGCTGCAGCGATATTGCAGGTCACCTGAAGACAACCAACAGGTCCTACATGCACGGATTCTCCATACAGCAAATACTTCTTATGTCACACTGTACGCATCTACCAGTGACGTCTGCTGATGTCAGACCATTATGACTGGGACAGCTGGGCCCAAATGCACTGGACTCTCTGCCAGACACTTCGTATGCAGCCGTCTGTAACTCTCACAAACGCGGGCAAGGCCATTTGCCACTACATTACTTCACGTGCTCAGGGGACCGTGACCGTGTTCTCCAAGGATCTGCCCACCTGCCAGCCAGGTGGTGTGGTACCATCCTCCTGCCACCATCATCCCGGTGACGTGAAATCCCCAGATGGTGTCCCAGGCACGCCAGGGTGTGCAGAGACCCCACGCACCAGGCCTGGGCTGAGGACCTGGACCTGCGCGTGCACTTGGCCAAGGACATCAACAAAGCTCTAGACTTTTTCAAGATGGGAGAAACTAACCAGGTGGTTAGTTTCTAACCAGGTGGCACTAACCAGGTGGCGCCCAGCTCCGGCTTCACCCAACGCCGTGTGTGTCATGCTGTGCTGTGACGGCCCCAGAGCTCCTTTCCCTGCCTCCTTCCCCCAACATCCATCAGCCAGCGGCTCTTGAAGCGCTCAGTCTGGGCCGTGGAGAGGTACCAGCGGGCTGGAGCATCAACAGGCCAGGACACCTGGGAAGATGTGTCTCTGTGATTAGCACCCCCCCCTGTGTCACACCCCAGCAAGGAAGGAGGGGGAAGCCCCAGAGCTTGTTACCAGAGGGCAGCAACTCCACCTCCTCTGTGTACCCTGTTCATTCTTATGGAAAGTGGATGTCTTGAGAACCCAGTGGGGGTGGCCAGCGTGGGGGCTGGGACAGTGGACCTGGTGTGGCAGACTCTGGCCCTGGCACCTCAGCCTCCCCACCCCACCTGTGCACCAGTTGTCTGTACCACACTCCATGCACACACTGTACCCACCACCCCAGGCCTGTTGCTATAGAGCCCACCTGTGTATCAATAAACAGCTGAAGATATAAAAAAGGTGAAGCCACTGAGGAAAAGTAATATTTCTGGCTTGGATATATTTCCAGGTTTATAGTACGATTGCTTGAGTTAAGAAATTTAAATCTAATTGTTAGAGAACATTAGCAAGCAGGCACAAAAAGCTGCCATTTATTTAGTACATATACTCTTTTTTAATAAGTATAATTATTAGCATATATTAATGGAACAATATAATGGGTTTGTGACATTTTGCACAAGCTACTTAGTATATATTTAAATTAAAATGTACTGAGTCTCAAAATCCCAAAACCCTTAGCAAGTGATTTTCCTTCTCCTTTGATAAAAAGCAGTGAATAATAAGGCTGATCTCAAAGAATTTTGGAAAAACCAAAGAAGTAATACATGGCAAAGCATTTAGAAAGGAGCTTGGGACATAACAAGTGCTCAACAAACCCTAGGTTTAGTATTTTGGGGTCAGTAATTTCCCTGGGCATCTTCATTCTGTACAACACTCCATGAGACACATGCTTGGGTCCCCATTTCGTCAGGCCCCAGAGAGGTTCAGCAACGAGTCCAAGGCCACACAGCTGCAGATGGCAAAGCAGAACTGGGAACCAAGGTCAGCCTGAATCCAATGACCTTCTCTGCCCACCTCCTCAAACGGTCTTGGAGAGAAAAATTGGCAGAGACCCTGAGCTCTTTAATGACCAAGTAAGCAGAACAGCCCAGACTGGAGACAGAAAGAGAATATTCAACTGATATCCCGGTGATTGAGTTAGTGGCAAAGTTGCTTACAAAACGCTGCCCCTTTTCCGGCTCCTGCACAAAGCTGTTATATTTTCAGAATTAAAAGCTCTGCTTTGGCAAAAAAGCACAAATGGTGCACGTTAGCTGACGAATGTGCAGTGAGTGGCCACCTTCCCCGCCCCCGCCTGCACCCCACTTTGAAAGCTCCAGCTTCTTCCTGCTGACCATGTCTTCCTTGGATTTCAGGAGGCTTTGAGAGTCAGCTCCGTTTCAGAGGCTCACAGAGGACAAAGGAACCTCTCAGCCTATTTGTCCTGGAGAGTGTTTTGAAAAGACTATTCTCAGAATAACCAGCTAACTCTCGAGCGTGCTGGGCCGGAAGCTTTGGTCGAGTCAGGCTGTTAATATCAATATGTTCATCAAGAGGGCTGGTTCTGGAACAGTTTCTAGCAGGGGAGCCCACCCAGCACAGCCACCCCGCCCCGCACGGTGCCTGACACGATTCGGTCCAAAATCACACAGAGCTTGAATCAGTCCACACTGACTTCACTCGCGGTTCATTGTTTTGTTCGTTATTTAACACTGGCAGCAGGGTGCTGGGTTTTCCTCCCACAGACAATAAATGAAAAATGCCCAGGAGATGGTAGCTGCCCGAGGCCAGAGCTGTCTCCTGGGAGACCTTCAAGGAGCACCTAGATTAGGGGCTGGGGCTGGTCCTGGGTCTTCAGCTCTGACAATTAACCAGCACAGATGCTGCCAGGAGGGCAGGCGAGAAGGGCGCACACTGAAGTCCAGCGTCTCCCAGCGCTTTACTTCGCCCCTACCTCCCTGTCCGGGAAGTGAGCAGCCTGCTTTTCCCAACCTGGCTTGCACGTTGCTGTCTTTCCTAACCTCTCCACCCCCAGGTGACTTTGACAGTCTTTTGAACTTGAGCTCATCTGGATGAATATGTGGGGGAGGAAGCAGAACAGGCACCCTCCAGAGGCTGGGGTGCAGGTTAGTAGCTACAGAGCAGGTCAGCTCTAGGCAAAGAGGGGTTCGCATTGTAACCCCACCTTTACTCAGTTCAGCTCCAAATTCGTGGTTTTCAAGCTGTGGGTATAGGTGACCACCTTTTAGGATTGTCGTGATGAGTGAAACGAGACCCCAAAGTGAGGATCGTCCAGAGAGCACCCATTAAACGCTGCTTGCCTTCTCTCTCCCCACTTCTGGGGTGCTGCTTCGGGTACTTCTAGGGCCGGGCCGCCATTTGTTTGTGGCGCAGCTGACAAAGAGAGCTCTGTATCCAGCTCAAATGGGATATCAGCGATAAGAAAATGAAATGGAATAAACCTGAATTCATAAAGCCAAGTGGTATTTTCTGATTTGTACCATCCCTCAAAGGAACCGATTAGAATAGTGAAGGAGAAAAAAAAAGTCATTCCCGCAATATGCATAATCAGATGGAGGCAAAAGCTTTCAGAACCAAGATCTCACGGCATTCTTCTCAGACTCAGACTCAGAGCAGCCTGGATGGGTCACTGATAAGCTTCCCTCTGAGCCAGGCCCCTGGAACCTTCTAGACTCATCCCCAACCTCAAAGCCATTCTGTCTTTTCACCTGAGACATCATCCAGGTTCCCAGATTCTCCCCCACTAAGCCTTTTCAAATCACTGGCACCATCTGCTTTGGGCACAGAAATGAGATATTACACAAAGGTCATTATTTCTGGAGGACAAACCAGGGAAATAAAGGCTTTTGGAGCCTCCGCACATGGCTGTCCTGTGTCCCTGGGTGGTGGAGAGCCATTCCCTGCTCCTCCCTCCACTACAGGCACAGCCAGCTCCTGCTCTGCAGCTTTGATGTGCACGTTATGCAGCATGAGCAGCCTAATACTATATTCTTCTCCCTCAGCTGCCAGGGCACCTGCCTGGCTGTTTCACCCCATACTTGGGATTGCAACGGTTCAGGTTCATTATGGCTCCATGGTCATCACAGACTAAGTAAAGCACAGAATTGTGGTAACTACCCAAATGATCCAGAGAAAAGAAAAAAAATTAAATACACTCTGTTGAAAAATACAGTTTCAGAGGCCTGGTCCAACAGACTGTCAAATGCCCCACTTTCTCAGCTGTCCAGAGAGGTAATAATATGTACCATTATTTGATCCCTCCCCAGTAGTACCATTTATACCAGATGACTCCCCAGGAGAAGACGTTGAGTGTTCAGTGACTCAATAAGACCAGGCCAGAATCTTCTCCTAACCAAGGAGAGGACAGGTGCCTCTCTCAGATCTGGAAGTATCTTGTGGGATGCTGAGAATCTAGAGTCTACAACAGCAGTGAAATCCTGCCATTTAGTTCTCTAATCCGGCTGAGCAGAAATTTCCAGACCTAAATTGTGCTCACCCAGGCATGATGAATGGTCTCAGACAGTCTTGCATTTGCTCTAAGTCCTCAAGTCCTTATTTGACTCCACAGTCTACGTCCTCACCATCTCAGATCAACCCCCAGCTCCCCTCTGGGCTCCCAGGGACAGAAAGGCAAACTGCCAGGCACCCACTGGGGCTCCCCAGAGATTACCAGGTAATAACGACTCAGCCTAGTCCCACATAACAACAGCAAAGAGACTGTTTAGTGTCCTTGAACGATTCTGGCTAAGATCCAACCCCCCTGCCCAGCAGGGGGATGATGAAGACAATGAGAATGTAATACACAGCCCAGGCAGCGAAAAAGGGCAGAAACAGCAGCATTTACTACTCATTCCTCAAATGGCTGCGAAGTACATGCACCACGCAAGGCTGCTTTTGTGGCCTTCCAGGCAGTTCTGAACGGCCCACATGAAGAGATACCTTTCCCCCGGGCAGGATGGACTTGTCCAGATCCCCTCGCTAGTTCCTTGAGACCCAGTATGATGACTTGCTCGATCATTTGTGGCTCCTGGTGCAGTACTCTCTAAACTCTCTCCCATGTTCTCCACCAGTAGAATGTTCCAGCTGGTCGAATATGCCCATGATGAGTGAAAAGTTTTATTCCATCTCTTGTGGCACAGACATGGGAACTGCCTGCTTGGAAGAGGGTCCCGCAGCCCAAGTGTCACATCCCCTGCCTAACAGGTGGTTATGGACGATGCTCCTCCCTGACTCCTGCAGTGCAGGTTCCCTGGTGTCACTTTCACCCATTTCTCTCACAGATCCCGAGCAAGGCGGCACGCACGGAGGGCTGGAGATGGTCCCACGCAACCCAGCAGCTGCCTTGGGATGTAGGTTCTCATGGAACTGTGGTGGTGTGGGTGGGACAGACTGAGTTCATCTTACCTACAGGGCCAGCAGTAGAAGGTGAGGTTTATTTATGCTGGAATTAAGATTTTCTTTGAAATTAGGATTTGCTCGTAAGAGAAAAGCTTGTCACCTCTCTCATGGCTTCTAGGACAGAACTCCAACTTAACCTTAAGGATATTAGGGACAGAGGTGAGGAGGCTTATTCCGAGCTAGAGGAAGCCTCTCGTACCTTCTGGCCATTCAGATACACATTTGGCATCTGCTATGTGCACAGCAGGTGGTAATAAGATAAAAAGTAAAAGAGAGGTGATGACTCTTGTCATCTGCAACTTTAAAAGCGGAACAGACACCCCAAAGGCAGAAGAAGGGGGCAGACAAATGCTAATTGATGCAGCCAATCTGGTCTAGGCAGACTACAATTTTCCAAGGGGCAGGAAACGTCTCTTACTTAAGCGAACATTTGTTAAGCACTGACCACGCAGGCCAGCCCAGGGAAGTCTCAGTCTTGTGGAAGCCAGTGGGGTCATTGTCTCTGGAGAGGGCCGGGAAGATGTCACAAAAAAAATGTGAAATTCAAGCTTCATCTTCCAAGGACAGCAGCCCTCCCTCCATTTTCACGCGGCATCCCACAGGGCACCCTGAAGGGCGCTAACAGGCTCACAGCCAGGTGTGAGGTGAAGACTGGACCGCCTGGTGTTGGTCTCCAAGGTTTCCTGCAGGGAAGTTTGGAGCTGGGTGTTGAAGGAGTGCGTCCAGGCTGGGGCTGTGCCAGGAGCAAAGCGAAGCCAGCAGGGCTTGGGCAGAGGCTGGCAATAAAGAGGAGGCAGAGAAAGCCCGTTAAATTCGAGGAGAGCCAAAAGCAGAAGAAATACAGGTATGAGAAGGGACTGGGAGGAGAAGGAGTAGAGGTAGAATGTGTGAATTAAACACAGCGTGCTGGCCTCTGGGAGCAGCAGTGTGGCGATAGAGGCCAGACCCATCTTGGGTGCCTCTCTGATCATAGAGCCTCCTAACCTTTGCTAGGCAACTCTGATGAAGTCTGCAGGCTCAGGAGTAGCCAGGGCCAGGTCGGGCCTATCACGCCCGACTCCCAGCAGCGAACACAACTGGGACTTCTGGAAAGGCGACGCGCACACGCTCACTCCCACTCAAGCCTGTACCTTCACAGCCAGGTCGAGGCACGAACATGTCCAGGGCAGAGCAGAGACACTACACAGATGCACGCTACACGCCGCAAATCACAGGCTCCCGGGGGCTAAGGGGAGGCTGGGTGTCCCTAGTTGGTTAAGAGAGGTGGCCGGAGGCACGCTTCCTTTCAGTTCCCCTGGGGAACCGTGTCCTGGCTCCCTTCAAGCTAATAATGTGAATGAACCTGCGAGAGGAAGAGAGTGCGCGCGAGTAAGGGAAGCGGAGAGGAGGGGCACAGAATCTAGGGAGGAAAAATCCCGGCCGCGCAGAGGAAGCGGAGGGGAGCGCCGAGCTGGGCGGGCACCGCAGCGCGGGGGCGACGCTGCGGGGCGAGGGGCGCAGGGCGCGGGCCCGGAGCGCGGCGGGCGCGGGGCGGAGGCGCGGGCGGAGCGGGGAGGGCGGGCCGAGAGGGAGGAGCCCCTGCGCCGCCGCCAGCCCGCCCGGCGGCCCGCGGAGCCCGCACTCGCCCAGCCGCCTCGGAGTTTGAGCCCCGCGCGGCCCGCGCGCAGGCACGCCCGGAGCGCGGAGTCCGAACGCGCAGCGCGGCGCCGCCCCCCGGCCCTCGGCCCCCCAGCCCGGGCGCCCCCGGAGCGGCGCGCGGAGGGAGGAGGGCGGGCCGGGCCGGCGGGCGGCGGACTATGAGGCGCCCACCATGGTGCGATGCGACCGCGGGCTGCAGATGCTGCTGACCACGGCCGGAGCCTTCGCCGCCTTCTCGCTCATGGCCATCGCCATCGGCACCGACTACTGGCTCTACTCCAGCGCGCACATCTGCAACGGCACCAACCTGACCATGGACGACGGGCCCCCGCCCCGCCGTGCCCGCGGCGACCTCACCCACTCGGGGCTGTGGCGGGTGTGCTGCATCGAAGGTAGGACCCCTCCCCCAAACACGCGCGCGCTCACACACGCACACTGCCTGGGCCGCGGGCCGGGGGCTAGGTGGGTGCGGCGCGGGCTCTGCGCGAGACAAAGGAGCTGGAGCGGGTGGGTGGGTCCCCGGGCGACCAGCTGTGCACTGGCTCAGGTCCCTCGCGGCTAGGGACCTTCCCAACACACCGACCGCACAAACTCTGCACTCGCACGCGCACACCCCCTCGCTCACAGGCACAATGAAACACCGAAACTCACGCGCGCGCTCGCGCGCGGAGCTCCAGACCCGAGCGATCCCCAGGGGCCGCGCCGGCGCCCCAGGGGGAGGTGGAGGCAGGCGTGGGGGCGGAGGAGGCTGGGTTGGGGGAGCGGACGCGAGAGGAGGGGGAGGGGTTGCTTGGCAACCGGTGTCTGCGATTGCTATGGGAACTGGCCATCCTGGGGCGGGGCTGGCCGGGGGCGGGGAGCGCTGGGGCCGCTGCGCTCCCGCTCCAGGGCCCCGCCGTGGGGTGGGGGCGGGGAAGGGGCTGGGCCCCAAGTGTGTTGGGGGAGCTGGGGAGCCCCTACCCCACGCCCGCCAGCTCTTCTACGGGGTCATTTTCTGACCGCCCTCTCCTCAGTGGGAACGTGGAGGGGAGTGACACGGGTCCCCCTGGACTAGGCAGCGAGACTTCGGTCGCGGCCCCTCACCGGAAGCTTCTGCAGACCTCGGTGGAAACTAGGCTGGGATGCGCAGGGCTATCAGTGGAGGCGGCAGGGCCTGGAAGGGGCGTGGTCGCGCCGTGGGGTGTGCGCTGCCACCCCTGGGTGGCGAGACGACCCTGTATAGGTGCAGTAAGGCCGGAATGCCTCTAGAGTCCCCTGGACTGTGGGGACAGCTGCCCCTTCATAGGCAGATGCGCTCGGCTTTGGCGCTTCCCTGGCGCCCTTAAACCCAGCTGCGGAACTTGAGCTAACAGGTGGCTGTAGAGGGACCGTGTGGTCCAGCCCGGTTGCGGGCAGGTGTGCCACTCGTCCTTTGGCTCTCAGAGTGAAGACGAGTTGGTGGAGCGTTGCTTTGATTTCTCCAAAATGTTTGGTCAGAGTTTCCTCTTTTTTCTGGCACCTTTCCTGGTATGTTCGCTCCACCCCTGGGTCGTTTGGGAAGTTCTCCCGTCTGCCTCACCTCCCTTACTGCAGCTACAGACAGCCCTGCAACTCACTGGGCCTGCAGGATGTGGTGGAGGCGGCCGGGGAGCTCCTAGGGAGATCGCCCTTTGCCGGGCTTTTGGAGTCACGTGGAAGGAAGCTTTGTGCACTGCATCTCAATGGCCAAGTAGAACTTGCCCCCACTCCCCCTCCAGACTATGCCTGTCCTAACCTGGAATCCTGCCCTTCTGTCCCCCCTACATGGACTCCCCACTGGGGCCGCTGTGCCCTTTGCAGTTTGGAGCTTAATTTCCAGGGCCACATGGAGTCTTCAGGTAACAGAAGTAAATGTGCAATCAACGGTTTGGAAACATCGCTACACAATGAAGCTGGTGAGCCCACAATCACACCCCCCCCCTTTTCTTTGGAAAAACATCGTTTTGGGTGTGAAGGCGCTCAGAGCAGAAACACCTACTCCTGTGATCTGGAGAACGCACCCACGTCACTACCTGCCATGGCACCAGAGTTAGGCACGGAGCAGAGGCTGCAGTGCCCCACGTTCGACTTCACAGGCTCCCCTCGCTGCTGTCCGGGTGGCACAGTAGGTCACATCCCTGTCCCCCCACTCCCAAGAAGTGTGTGGGGCCATGCAGGTTGCCAGCGGAAATTGGAACTAACCCTCCATGCTGGCAGGCCTGGCTGAAGCAGGAGGACTTGAATGTCTCCTTTATTAATTCCTCATCCTAATTAGGATTGATGCTGCACTTAGCATCTTGCCAGCTGCCTCGAGCCATTTGCACTCGCTGCTCATCAAGAGAGCCCTGAGCTGATCTGGGCAGCTGGCTCCACTGGCAGAAGGAGCCATCTGGGGGACTTCGGGGCCGCCTGTGTTGGTTCCGAAAGCTCCTGGGATCCAGGGCTGGGCGAGCTGCTTTAAGATCCCTTGTTGTGGCTCAAGTCATTATGACAGTCCCATACTTGAGGGCGACGTGCCCTCGTGTCTTACAAAAACACATCGTGGAGGCTGACAGCTCCCGGAGCCAACTGATCACCCCTGGCGGCAAGTGGCCAAGGCTGAGACGAGACTTTCCGTGTTGGCTTTGTGTGTGAAATGCATCATTCCCACCTGTTCTTTAGGAAAGCACCACAGAATCGTTACACCCAAAGCAAAGCACTGAAACTGAAGAAATACTGCAGCAGGCAGCTCTCAGGGCTCGGGACACAGCACAGAACTAGGATGGGGTTACTGGCACTCATTCCTGGGTGTTTGCTTTTAACCATGGGCTAATTACCCCAACCTCTGTGTGCCCAGTTTAGCCGTGGAGCCGACGGGAATATTGCCCCACCCGTGTTCTGATTCCCTGGCAGCGACCCCTGGCATTTGTCTCTCCACAGGACCAGGGTCACATCGATGTCTCAGGGCCAGAGCGTGTGGCCCCATGAAGACTGAGTAACGACTTCACCCACATCTGCAGATGAGGGAATGAGGCCCAGGGAGGTTCTAGGACTTGCCCAAAAGCTGCTGGGTCAGATTGGAGCCTCTGTCTCACTACAAAGCTCTTCCCACCATGTCATCTTGCCCTTTCCCCAACAGCTGCTGGGTTGCCATTAAAAATAGAACCGAGTACTTGGCTACCCAGTGGAGCCCTGCTCTGAGTCCAGGCTGGTGCCTGCATGAAGGCACTGAGAGGCCAACTGATGCAGAAATTGTGTAATGTATGCTTCCCTTCCATCACTCTCACTTTTACTTCCTTTCCCTTCCTTCTGCTTCTTTGTCTCAGTTTCTCTGTGTCTCTGTCTCTCTCCTTCTACTGTCTTCTGGACTAACCTGTACCCCCGACAGTCAGTCATCTGCCCCCAACTCCTGAGGTCTTCTTCACTCAGGACTGGGGAGATAGGAAAGGGGTAATAGGTCGATTTTCCATCAAAGGAATCATCAGCCAACATTTGTTCCCTCCCTACTGCGTTCTGGAAAGGGACGGAGCGGAGAATGTAAGCACACGTTAGGGAGTGTGGGCTGGAGGGACAGAAGACCCCATGGACGCGCCTCTATGCCCAGAGACAGCAGTTTACGAAACTCTAGAGAGCTCACTGGTACTGCTGGGGCTGGGGCCTGCAAGGGGCCAGTCATGGCACTGGCATCTAGAATACTGAGCCCAGCACGCCTGGTCCTGCACGGCTGAGCCTTAGCACCACTCCCCCCCTCCACCCCCACAAGCTGCCCTCCAGCACACTCAGGGTTCTGTCAGAGCTCTAACAAGGCGGCCTTGATGTCAGCTGTGGCTCTGGTACCTCCTTTGTGTCAGCTCTGTGCTGGATACAGGTGGGAGAAAGCTCTAGAAGCTGAGAATGAGCATGTCCTTTCCCCTAGTCATGCTCATCTTCATCACCTAGGCAGCATCCTGTACACCACTATTCCCAACTTTCTTGAAACCGTCTCACACACAAAAAGAAATCCTAGCACTGCCCCCTGGAGGAGGGGCCTGAGAGGACAGCCAGGTATGTGGACCCCAAGACCCCAGAAGTGGGGAGAGTGCTCCCTCTTCCAGCACACCTGGAATTCTTTCATGGTATAAACTGGGAAGCTGGACCTCAACCCACACTCCTGACCTGGGAGCCCTCTGAGAGGCCCGATCTGAATAGTGCTGGGTTGCATCCTTTTCTTTTGCACTAACCCATGTGTGGCCCAAGTGAGTGACAGCAACCAGAACCGCTGATCTCTCCCATGCACCAGTGTCGCCCACTGGTCACTTGGCTGCTGGGCCCTCTGTGTTAGAAACAACAGCCGTCATGTAGTAAAGACCTTCACACGACTCACGTCAGTGTGTGTGATGGTCAGCCACACTCCCAGGGAAACGCTGATGGTCGGCCTTTTGGAGGTATCGAAGATGAGGTTTAAGGCAGCCCAGCCCCTGAGGGTCAGAACCTCTTTTTCGATCTTTTCTTTGAGGTCATAGCCGAGGTTGGACTCCCAAGCCCAGCTGTGCACAGCCAGGGACAGGCATTTGTGTAATCTGCAAGGTTTGGGAAGGGACAGATTTCAGTCACCCCAGGCTTATGTAGCAAAATGTGACAAACTAGGCTGTTTAAATGACTTTTACTTCTCAAAGTTTTGGGTTTAGCTCACTGGCGCCATGTCTGCCTCACAAGGGCAAGGTCCTGAGTGCGATCACTGGGACCGAGGGAAAAAAAATTACTTCTCAAGGTTCTGGAGCTGGGAAGAGCCAGATGGTGGCGCCGCTGTTGGGCTAAGCTGCTTTCTCTCTGGGTGATCATACGGTAGACAGAGAGGGAGCTGGCTAGGATCCCAGCATGAGGACCCCACACCCACCCCAGTCAGCTCCCACAGGCTCCATCACCACACTGTCCTCCACACGGAGAACCTGGGCTTCAGAACATGAATTGGGGGTGCTCAGCAGCTAGTCCTTGGAGGGTTCTCTCTTCCTGAGCCTGCTCTGTAACTGGTGCTCAGCATTTGGGAAGGGGCCCTCCCTGTAGGTGCCTTTTCTCATCTACCTTCCTCTAATGCCACGCCCAGAGTCCTCCAGTCTCCCCTGTACCTTAGTCTTTTCTCTCTTTTTGTAAGGAGACACCAGCTCCTTTTTGCTGGAGCTGCCTGATTTAGTTGGGTTGACTCGGCACAACCCCAGTCAGAGCCCGGGAGAAAATCCAGTTCAAGGAGGACCTGGGGGTCTCGTGGACCCCAGGGTGGAGCTGCCTTAATGGCCTTTCCACAGAGCTGGCTTTGGAGGAAGGGGTTTAAGAGAAGCTCAGTGGGAAAATCAAGGCTTTAAAGTCAGTCTGCGTCAATCTCCCCAGACATGCCATGTTTCAGGACTTCCAGGACAGTCACCAAAGCCGAGCAGGGTGGAGTCCGGGCCATCAGATGTGGGTCTCAGAAGGAGAATCCACAAAGTGGGGCGGAAATTGTTGGGAAGACACCCTGCTGGACTCCTGTGCCCCTGAAAAGGGCTTGGCTGGTCTGCAATATTCCACCGCCTGACTTTCTGGCCAGTGGGTCCCCACGCTTGGCTTTCCAGGTCAAAGGTACTTGTGCGTGGCCTCACCGTGGCTCGTGTAGGGTGGGAGTGACTCCATCTTGAAGAGCCCTGTATTCTTGTTTATTTTTTGGTGGCACTGGGGATAGAACTCGGGCCCTTGTGCTTCCAAGGTAGGTGTGGTACCACTTGAGCTAAATCCCCAGCCCTGAGCTCCTGTATTCTTTAGTTGAGCACTTCTCTACCTTTTTCCTGCTGAGCTGCACCTGTGCAGGAGATGAGCCACTTGCCTCCTGGATGTGCTTCATTCATTCGTTCATTGATGCACCTGGTCTGTGTCCAACCTTCGAGCCCCTCTGGTCATGGCTGTGGACAGGACACATTCTGATGGGTCAGGTGACACTTCCACGTGCTGATCTATGTTCTGATGAAAGCAAAACAGGGGATGGTTGTGGGAGAGGCCAGAGAGGACTCCTGTCGATTGATGAAGGAGACAGGAAAAAACTGTCAGGGAGAGTCACATTTAAGTCAGAACCTGAAGCACAGGACTTAGGTGAAAGCTTCCAGGCAGAGGAAAAGGCAAGTGGAGCCCCCAGGGCAGCACAAACCTCGTGAAGACAGAGGAAACTTACTGAGGAGGAGGGCGGGGCAGGAGCCTGCTGTGTTCCACAGGGGACGAAGCTTCAGGAGCTGGGAGGGGAGTGAAGGGGTCAGGTTTACGTTTTTACAAGATCGTCTAGCTGCATGCGGAGAATGGAGAGTTCAGAAGGCAGGGAGGCCATCAAAAGACCCATCTGGACCTTGTGCCTAGTGTCCAGACTGGACACCCGGGCCCAGATGACAGCAGCAGACACGGAAGATGTACAGGGAGGGCAAGGAGAGGGGGTCAAGGAATCCGGGTCAACCACACAGCTTTGGGGTGGGTGCTACAGCTGTCCAGAAGGTGACAGCACGTCCTAACGGGAGGAAGAAGCCAGGAGCGATGATGGGGTGAAAGTCACAGCTGTGTCCCTGGGGGTCGCCAGGTTCTCACACTGCTGGCCTACTCCCACACAGAGCCACAGAGACAAAAGTAGTGCTGGAAAGCTCCACTGCGCATGGCCCTCCCTGGCCCAAGGGCGATGGGTTCATTGTCTGCTGGCCCTCTTGACAAGTCAGGCTTTCTGAGCCTGGGCACAGCTGGGGTCTGGCCCCCGCAGTTCCTTGTTGTGGGGACTGTCCCGTATGTTGGAGGGTGTTTAGCAGCATGCCCAGCTTCCACCAATACCTCCTCCTCCAAGGTTTAACCACCAAAAATGTTTTCACACAGTGCCACATCTCCCAAGGGGCAGAAGTGTGGCCCATGGAAAACAGCTGATCTAAGGGAAGCATGATTCTGGGCTGTTAGGGTGGCAGGCAGAGGAGGGCAGGCCTGATTCCTGGGAGCTGGCGAGAGCTCCACTCATGCCTCTGACCTTGGAGAAAGTGTACAGGGCACAAGCAAGGAGGAACAGCCCTATTAATGGGATGACCTGTCGTCTGCTTAGAAGCCCCAGTATCTTCCTTCATTAATAGTAATCCTCCCCTGCTTCTCTGGTGCCCCGGCCCAAGTCTTCAGCCCAGCAAGAACTGCTGATGGAGCCTGACCTCATATTGCAGGGCAAGAAAACTCAGGCTGAGTTCTGTCTCCAGCACAGCGTCCCCTCGGGCCAGTGCTGGGCAAGGTTGGCCCATGGCAGCCACCGTAGAGTGGGGTTAGTGGCTGTAAATACAGAAGGACCAAAGGACAGCACCCCTGGGTGTCTTATCACTTCTGGCCCTGGGCCTCTGGGCCCACTGAACAGTAACCCTGTCTTCAGTGAGGAGCTCCTCACTGGCCTTCTAGGGCTTCAAAAACGGAACAAATGGGTTCTGTCCCCCAAGGTAGGGCTGCCTAGGTCAGCCCCCAAGTCCCCATAATTTCTGCTCTTCACCCCTCAACGAGATCCTCTTTTCTGAGTGCCAGTTGGGACTCAGTACCAGACAAAAGTTGTTTCTCCCTGTTGTGTCAATTTTCACATAAGAAAGTTTTAAAAGCTGTGAAAATTATATTGTGTGATTTTACCATTTAGCTCCTCCTCCCACCAATAAAGTAGGTGAGGGAAGGCTGAATAATAGAAAAAGACAAGGGGCAGAGATGCATGTAAACCAGAAGTAGGAAAATAACACCATGGCCAAGTCTAGTTCGTGTAGGCTGTGCTGGGGGTGGCTAGTGGTAGCCATGGATTTGACTCGGAGACTTCTGGGGACTGGACCAAAGTGACCAACACAACCAGACAGAAATTCGATGGCTCCCATGCATATAATAAGAGGAAATATTTTGTGAGGGAAGCACGGCTTTTTCAGCTCCAGGGGACAGGAAGGAGTCTAGTCTGAGTCCCTTTGCAGGTAGTTGTGGAGCTTTAGGCAGGTGAGCTCAACGCTTGAGTTGTCCTGTGCCTGGAACAATGAAGTGAGGAGGCACGCCGTCTCAGAAAGAGAGTGGAGAGGCTCTGAGGAGCACCGCCCCCCATCCCAGCCCCAGTCAGACCTGGGAGAGCAGCCAGCGACTGGAAACTGTCCACCGCCCTGGCTCACCTGCCAGCAGCTCCTGTCGCCCGCTGTCCCAGTGCCAGAGGCAGAGGCTGGCACTCCTCCAGGCTCACCCTTTCTGCCCTCTGTTATTCCACATGGAAGTAGGAGCTGCAGACGACCCATTTTAAAGTTACACCGATCTGGGTATGAGTCCAGACACGTCCTGCCGCTGTCAGCTGTGCTTCCAGTCGGGTGGCCTACACCTCTCTGAACTCCAGCTCCTGCACTGTAAAATAAGAGTATCACAGAATCATAGAACCCTTTTTCTTTTTCCTTCTTTTGGTTTTTGTACTGGAGGTTGAATCTAGGATCTTTGCACTGACTTTAAATTTTGAGACGGGATCTTTCTAAATCACTAAGTTGCCCAGCCAAGGCTTGAACTTGTGACCTGCCTAAACCGAACCAGAGTGCTAGGATTACTGTTGTGTACCACCATGCCTGGCTTGTCCCTGTCTCTAGGGATGCCTTATAGATAGAACCCTGAAGCTTGTCGCTGTTTTCCCCCCATTTCTATGACTTCTGCGCCTTGAATGTGTTTAGAGGAAATGTCACCTGGGCAGGTCCTCTGGTCACCTCATTGCCTTCCAGGGTCTGGGGGTGGAAGAGAAGATCACAGTGCTATTCGTACTTTGCAGGGGTGGGGCTCACCCTAAATGGCTCCTTGGAACCCTAAAATTGGTGGCTAAAGCCCTCAGAAGAGGATCTAGAGCAAAGGCAGCCCCTGCAGATGTGACGGCCATCCATGCATGTGTTCTCTGACTCACATTTTCTGTCTAAATGTAGTTCGCCAGGTGCCCTGGCCCAGCCCCAAGGAGGCCAGGAGGACCCAGGTACCTCCAGGAGCCTTGGGAGCCTGAGCTCAGTGGCCTCATTAATCCCCAGGAGTAGAAAGAGGGCACCGACGAGAACTGGCACCGATCCATTCACCCACCCCTCACGCCACCCCAACTATGTGCCATCTGTGGCGACCCAGGCCTTCCACTCAGGCTATAGCTGTGAATTTCTGGTGTCAAGAGTGAGCAGAAGATGCAGGATTACAGGGTGCCCAGCATGGCTACCTCATCAGGGGAGGCAGAAGGTGAGGTCCTGATACTACTGCTGCCCATCCAGACAGTCTCGGACTCACTCCTAACCTCCTGGAGCGGTGGTGATGAACCTGGGGCACACACAGCCCTCTGTTGGCACACAAGCCAGGTAGCCCTGCATGCCCCCTGCAGCTGAGCACTGGGTTTCAGGTTTAATTGAAGCATTGGCACTTGGCATGAAGAAGTGAGGTTGGGGTCGCAGCCTCTAAAAGGTTCCCATCATGCTCCTGGAGTCTCTTAGATTTGCTCAGCCATCGATTGGGAATTGATACCCATCCCTCTTCCAGCCTCTCTCCTCTGCCTTCTCCCTGTGTCTCCCCAGCTCCCTCTCTAACCGCTGACCCTCCGCCCTCCGCCCTCCCCCACACTGCCCTCTGCCAGCCCCCACAGAACCCAGGGTTCTGGGACTGCAGAGGGGAGGCACAGCCCCACAGAGACACCGTGAGAAGACGCTGGCTTCCGACTCATTTTCTTGGAGACGCTCTTGGCTTTTCCCCCAGCACCTTGGCCAGGAGCCACTTGCAGGTGGGAGCCTCACACACGTGACAAGCTGGCGGTTGAGGGGGCCTTTTACTGAGGGCATCGCCCTTCCTCCAGCCAGCCAGTGCTGGGTGTGTCCTGTGGGCCCCCCTGCAGGGTGCACCCCACCTTTCCGCCACTTCTCTGAGGTCTCTGTGACCCCAGCGTCCGCACCTGGGACATCTACAGGGCTGTCCTAGCCACCTTCGTGCTGTCTCCACGCATAGCCGGTCTCGGTGCTCCCCAGCTCGGCACCCTCCAGCGAGACTGAACCCTGCGGGCGAAGAGCAGGCTCAGCCCCTGGTCCTGGGAGCCCAGTGGCTCCAGCTTCACCCAGCCCTGCACCTTCTGTCGTCTCCCACCAAGACCTTCACTGGGCAGAAGAGAGCTGAACGCAGCAGTCGGATGAGAAATGGGGCCAGTTGTGCATACAGACGTTTGAATCCTCCCTTACTGACCCTGTGTTAGCTTCGCGACCTGGGCTAAGCCCTTAGCTTTCCTGAGCCTCAGTTTTTCTCATCTGCAAACCGGGTACATGATAGACACCCCACCTGTGCCTCATACAGCTGTAGAAAGGTTGAGACTGTGCCTGAGGCTGAACAAATTCAGGTTCCACCCTGAAAACTCCAAGAAGATGGGGCCTGGTACTCGGTGCAGCTCCTGCGCGGCCCCTATACTGAACGCTCAGCTGTTAGCTAGCAAGGCCAGGGAGCCGGGGGCAGCAGGTGGTGATGGTGGGAAGGGAGCTTCGTAGGGTCCGAAAAGGGTGGTGTGATCCTCAACGCGTAGGCAGCCACGGAGGGGTTTGTGCTGAGACTCCCCTTCCCACGGAGCAGACCGCTGGGCCCAGGAGACCTCCGGGTCACCGCCGTGGTGCACACACTGAGATGAGGAGGCTCTGAGCTGCTGTGGTCACCTGGGCAATGCCCGAGATCTGATGGATTCCAAAGATCCCCCGGAGAGCCAGCTGAATGGCTGCCAGTGGGGATGGAGGGTGGGAGGCTGACGAGAAAAGTGGGGGTCCAGGTGCGTGTAGGGAGCTCACCTGGGAAGCCAGTGCCGGGGCCATTTTCCAGGACGCTGGAGGTGGGGGAAACAGCACCCCCTTGTGGTGACACACAGGGTGTGAGACACACACCCCTTGCTTGGGGCACCCTCGTGGGACAAATGGCACAATAGCAACTATTTTTTTTTTTTTTAACTGAAACTCTGGCTAAGAGACAAGATGACAGATATTATTATTATAGATACGTGGTAATACAGGAGATGCCACTGGGACCCTGGGATGTTGGTAGTCATCGTTTTGGGGGAAGGGGAAGGATGCAGACCTAGGAAGTTTGTAACCGGAACTGGCCCAGAGAAATTCCCACTGCAGTGCTAGGTCCTGTGCCCAGGGTGTAAATGACTGGGGTCGCCCGGGCCAGCGCTGGGTATGTGCAGGGCTGAGACCTGTGCAGTCTCACCAGGCCCTGTGTTCAGAAGGACCTCCCGAATTTGTTTGATACCGTAAGACCCTGAAATTCTTAAGCCATTTTTTTTCCAAGAGGGTTGGATGTTCCTTTTGCACCGGGCCCAGCAGATTATGTAGCTAGTCCTAGTGTCTCACCGCACCTCCAATAAGACACAAAGAGTGCGTGTGGAAACTGTACCGAAGCACAGGTGATTGTGCGGGGTGGCAAAAGTGTGTACCAAACCAGTCCTCGCTTTCTCCAGAGTCTCCACCAACTCGGCCCCCAGAGCCTAGGGCTGCCCCGGAGAGCGATAGCACCCTCATGCATTGCTGTGACCTTCAGTGCATGCCTGGCTTCAAGCTGGGCACTGAAGTCACAGAACGCCCGGGACTTAGCTCAGGGTCTGGAGTGCCAGTGCACCACAGCGTGGGTGTGGCCAGAGCATCGGAACTCACTTGGAGTTAGAGGCTCCTCCTGGTGACCTGTCCCAAGGGATTGCCAGGAGGAGTGAGTAGAAAATACCCGCAGGGCCCCATGTAGCTGTGCGTGCCTTACAGTGGGCCTGGAGTAAACAGATGATTATCGTCTCTGAGACCGGCAGGATGTGGTGGTGCAGGGTCCAGACCCAGAGCAAGTCAGGGTTTGAATCGAGGCTCTGCCTCCTCCTGGTCGAGGACTCTAAAGCAGTGCTTGAACCTTCTCTGAGCCCCCTTGGCTTTGCCTGCAGGGCGAGGTAGTTAGCACTACCTAAGGGAAGACAGGTAAAGCTTGGCTTGGGACTGGTACGAAAAGCAGACAGTCCATCAACATTATTCCCCTTTGCTAACCCGGAGGGTGCACTGGGCTCTTTGGCATGACTGCGGGTCTCCAAGGGAGGGAGTTTCTGATTCTGACTTCACAGGGCCCCGATCCAGCCCACCCCTGTCTCACACACCAAACCGTGCAAGGAAAAGAACTCCGGTCCCTCAAGACTTCCTGAGGACATCTCGGGACAGCCAGGCTCCCTTCCAGAGGTCGGACAGCCCAGCCAAGGCTGTGTCACCAGCTCGTCATTAACATGCAGTTGGGGGAGCCTGCCCTGTGCTTGCTTCCGGCCCTCGCTCTGAAAAGCCTCGATAACAAGTGCACATTGACGGCGCAGGTTCCCCAGGGCGAGCGCGCTGTGCCCGGCTCACATCTGAGCCCTCGCCCGAGACATTTTCTCGCTTCAGCAGTTTGGCATGTCATACAAAGGGGCTCTGATTTTTCCTGATGTCCAACTCCTCTTGCATGAAAAATGGCTTTTGTTGTCTTTCTGCCCATGGATTCCTGAGTGTGAGTCAAGGCCAGATGCCTGGTAGGCGGAGAGACCCTGTTGGCTTCACCCTTTGAGGGTCTCCCTTCTCACACCTCGGTGGGCAGTTGTGACCTGCAGCCTGTGCCCCTGAGTTCTGTCTCAGGGAGGGGCCTACTGGCCTCCAGACTCTTCTCCACACTCCCACCCGCCAACTAGTCTTCCCATGCAGTGGCTATTTTGTATGTGTTCCAGAGATGTCTTTTTTATGGGATGCTACTTCCACTATCACTACCATACACCCACCCAGCACACATGTGGATTCCCTTCTATATGCTTCCATTTTCTCTCATTTTCCTTTTTCCCTCTCCTTTCCATATTGTTCATATTTCTACCTTTCCTTCCTCTTTTCCTTCCTAGCCTGCCATATTTAAGTCACACAAGCCAGTCCTTTCTAGCCTCCCAAGCAAGGCAGTCTTTTGAAAGTTTCTGAGGTGTTTCTTAGATAAAAGTGTATCATTTTAACTGTGCAATGATTAGGAGGGTTATTAAACATGGAGAGAATTCTATTAAATAGCAAATTGAGTGAGTCAAAAACCCACAGATGTGGAACCTTTAAAGATCATCTGGTGTGAAATAGATGTGACTGTGACGAAGTCTGTTTTATTAGGCTGGGAAAAAACACTGGAAGGAAATTCACCAAAATGTTAGCATGGTGGCCGTGGGGACTGGGAGTGATTCATCTCCTTCTGTCTTTTTCAATTTTTCTATAAAGTCGAAGGGGAAAAATAATAAAACTGATGTTTAAATGAAAAGAACACTGGGCCCTGTCCCCAGATAGATGGATAAAGATCACTGATGGTGTTTGATCCCTTTATTCTTAAACACATCCAGGCACTGTGCCTGAGACTTCTTGCCAGGTTTTGTTGTTGTTGTTGTTGTTTGTTTGTTTGTTTTTATCACAGGCCACCCTTGACTTATAACCAACTTGATTGCTGGATCAAAGCTACGGAGGGTCATCCATCAATGAATCTTTATTCCCTGTAAATCATAATGTACACTTCGGGTTTCCATCCCTAGAAATCATTCTCCTACAATAAAAGTGCCAAAACTGACCACAAAAGTAAACAAAGAGGAAATAAAACCTAGTCTGTGCTCTGACACACTTTTATCAAAGCATGTGTAAAACTAAGTACCTAATAGAAAGTGCTGTGTGGGGCTGCTCCCAAGGGGGGGATTTTCTGCCTGAGCCAGACTAGCCAAAGCTTTTTAAAATATGGATCTGATGAGTTTTGACAAGCTCCTTTCTGTCTTACCAGCCTTGTCCCGGGAGATCGCCTCGTGGCAAGTTTCAACATGCTTCATTGGACCAAAAATCCTCAAAATCTTCTATCTCAAAAAATGCCCACTGCCAATTCTGTTTGTGTAAATGCCTTAGCAGAATCTTTGCACAGAGAGTACCAAAGGGAAGGCTGTTAAAGCCAGGACTTGGAAAGCTGCTGTGATCTGCTTTTGGGGTCAGAGGCAGTTGACCCCCTGCAGGTGCCACCGCTCCCTGGCAGTCGTGGTGGAAAGGTCCCCTCGCTGCCTCTGCTGTGAGTTGAGTATACTGTGTAAGTGATGTGACTGAAGGCCTTGGTGACGACCCAGGCCTGGCGTTCTCCTCCTGCGCATTCCGGGACTTGGACGAGAAAGCTATTCCTTGATCGTGATCAGAATCACTGTGCCGCCGAGGGTACTGTCTTTCTTTTCTTCGGCGGTCTTCCCTGGAGCTGAGAACAAAGCACTCATCTCCAGCCCTTAAGAGCCCTTCATGTTCTTGGCCCTGGTTTTGATTTCTCTTACGTCTTCTCATCTCTGGAGGAAAGGAAAGGAAACTTACCTGAATTTTTGGCTTAGGGGTTTTGGGTTTTTTTTAAAGCTGGTTGCTTCCTGCAGATCATTTATTTCTGGCTTGAAGTAAACAAGCTATTGCAGGGCCCGCTGGCGCCGAGCTCTGGGGAGGCCCAGAATCCCCAGAAGACCCTCCCTGCTTGGCAGAGGGGTGCTGCACATCACCCTGGAGGAGGGAGGTGCCCAGCTAGGCCCACGCAGCCCTAATGGTGCCCGTGTTGTCCTCCAACCCCAGCTGCCTATCAGTCTCCCTCTCCCACTCACCTCTCTGTTCAGGATCCCTTACAGCAAAGAGTTTTAAAACTAACATCAACGACCACTAAGCACTCTCTGTACTGATACAGTACATATTATCTCCTATTCCAAGTGCTGTCCTTGTATTATCTCATTTTATCCTCCTAACCACTAGGATTTAATATCGCTTCATTAATTACCGAATTAACACTTTTTTTTTTCTTGCTTTTTGAGACAGGGTCTCACTTTTGTAGTTCAGGCTGGCCCTGAGCTCACTATGGAGCCCAGGCAAGCCGCCATGAACTCAGCAATCCTCCTGTCTCTGCCTCCCGAGTGCTGGGATTACAGGCGTGAGCCACCATGTCCAGCATTGTGCTTTGCGGTGTTGATTGTTGGTGGGCGTGAGTCTCCATGCCCAGCATTATATGTGGTTACCGGAGATCGAACTCAGGACCTTGCGCTTGCGAGGCAGGCGCCAGAACCACTGAGCTAACCCTCCAGCCCCCTGAATTAACACTTTAATCAGGTGGATATCACAGAAAGACAACTAGTACTTTCTATGGTCTTCCTTGCTATGTGCCAGGAACTGCCCTGAGCATTTTATATGCATAATGTGGTTCTCAGCCTCTGTATGAGGCAGGACTGTCGCAATTTTTATTGTATATTTGGGGAAACTGAGGCACAGAAAGGTTAAGTAACTTGCCCAAAGCCACAAAGTCAGCAGGTGATGAGGTCAGGATTCTGACCCCAGCTTCTAGCCCCAGACCTGCCCTCAGCACCTGTATCTCCTCTTCATCTTTTGTAGCAGTCACAATAACTTATTGAAAGCCTTGTCGTGCATTTTGCAGTTTACTTTATCCTCATCAAAGCATGGGCAGCACATCTCTTGTAAAGACTTGTGCAAGCACAAGGTCGTGAGTTTGATCCCCAGTACCACCAAAAAAACCAAAAAACAAAAAGCGCTGTCATATGACTTCTGCCCGTCAAAGGGGAGGAGAGGCTGTGGATCCCTAGCAACCCACTGTGATCCCACGAATCCACAAACCAGAGCTGGAGTGCCAAGCAGGTGAGAGAGGGGGCAGGACCCAGCCCTTGGGGCATCCCATGGATGCCGACTGTGGCCGGGCTGGCACGGCAGGCTTCTCAGAGGAGGAGGCGGGCACAGAGTCGTGACCAGAGCTACACATGATGCCAGCTCTGGATCTGACTCACAGCCTGGAGAGGAAGGATTGTGCTGTCAGACCGCGGGCGGCTCTTGGGATGGGGTGCTCTCAGCGAGGAAGGGGGATCATTCTGCTCAACACAGCTCTTTTGAGAAGACGTTCACCCCACTCTGCAACCCCCCAGCACTCGGGTTCCACTGGCAATGCCACCCACCAGCACGCTTCCACGCCCAGGTTCCGATCGTTGGCGTTCACGTGGTGACTCCCGGCTCACACAAAGCGGATGGGAGAACAGTCTGATCACACTGTAAGCTGCCATTCACATCAAGTTCAAAGACAGGCAGAACTGATCTGAGCCGATGGAAGTCAGCAAAATGGCTTCCTCTGTGGGGTACGGATGGGGGAGGACCTTCCAGGGCTGTAAGCACATTCTGTGTGTTATCCTCAATAAAAATTACCTGCCAGGAAAAGACAGGTCCGAGATGACTAAGCCCCGCACCCCCTCACATGCCCCCACTGATTCCTAATTGCTAGCCTGTGTTTTTCTGGATCATGGCCAGTCCAGCACATGCTCACTGGAAGTGTGTACACCTGTCTCTGTCCTAACTTCTGGGGCTTCGAAGAGTCGGTCATTCCTTATTCAGCAATCGTTTCTTCACCCCATCTCTGGAGGGTGCTGTGACCTGGAAGGACAAGATATCCCTGTATGGGCGAGTTCCACGGCTGTGAGCTCTGTGATGTATCATCTGTGAGGATCAGTGGTCTCGAAATCTTCACAACTTCACAGGAGGGAAGGTTCTGTTGGCCTCAGGAGAGGAGGCAGCAGAGGCAGGGTTGGACCTGGATCATCTCTGGGCGGAGCCCCCCTCCGGGTCACTGCCCTCGCCCCTAGGACAGGCCTCCCTCCTCCGGTCCGAGGCTGGCAGAGGCCAGACATGTTCCGGAGGAAGAGGACCGGCTCAAGGATACAGAAAGACCTCGTTTTCCTGAGATGGTTCTCTGTCAGCCAGAGACACCATATTCTGGAGAGATTGCATGGCACCTTGGCCTGGGGGATCTCAGCACAGCCCCCAATCTGCCTTTCTGTCCCCACGCCCCAGTAATACTCTCTCAGTCTCTTCAAACCCAGCAAATAGTGAGACTCACTGAGAACTTACGAACCAGATGCCAAATGGAATCCAGAACAACCAGAGATTTGTTCACAAGTGTGTACTGAGCGCCTCACTACACACCGTGCAATGTTGGGGTGCTTGGGAAAGTCCTTCCTACACAGGCAATATGGCAAACAGCAGTGTGACAGGAAGCACTGGGGAGACAGAAGCAGGGAGGATGTTGGGTGTGGGGCTCAGAGTGGCTGGGGGGCTTGCCGGAGGGGTGGCCTTTGAGTCGACCCAGAAGAGAGGACCAAGGCAGAAGGAGCCACGTGGCCCCTTGCGAGGCTGATGTCCTGCACAGAAGGCTGGACCAGGGGACACAAACAGGAAGAAGCAGTAAGTGTGGGACAAAGAGGGGACCTCAGCGATGGTCAGGACGTGGCCTTTCTCCCTGAGAGAAAAGCTGTCTCACAGGAGTGTCAACATATGTCTTTCTAGTCACTGTGTTGAGTAGGGTGGGGCCTGTGTTCTTGGGCGGCCTGAGTGGGAGGAAATCTATCCACTGGGATCTGTGCTTAAGAGAAGTTCATCACAGGCCTCTGTGGTGACGGGGCTAGGAAGACAGGCTCTGTCAGCTGGAGGAAGTGAGGAGGTGTTTCTCAGAGGAGCCCGTGAATGTTTGCCTTTTGTCTTGCCCAATATTTAAAAGTTCCCCACATGAGCAATTGACTCACCCTGGCTGGTTCACCTTCCTGCGCTCTTCTGTTCATTCTGTTCACTGAACAGAGCATCCCATGATAGGGTGCTGTGCTGTTGTCAGAGGAGCCATTGTAGGACTGGGAGAGGAGACTTAGAGGATGCTCGCTATCACCATTGCCAGTGATCGGTGTGTAGACGGAGCTACGGGAGCAGAGCTGGGGCGGGAGGCCCTCTGGGATGTGGACAGGGGCTCCTCCTGGCCAGGACCGTGGGTGACAGAGTGGGGCGTAGCCCTGAGCAGGGCAGGAATGTGGGAGGAGCTGAGCTGTGGAGTGTGGGGTGACCTGCGACCACAGGCTGTAAAAGGCTCCCACACCTGAGCTTATTTCTTTACTATGTACTATCTCCATTTTACAGACAGGGAAACTAAGGAACAGGGAGGGACAGGGCACTTCTGTGGCAGAGGGAGGGCTGGGATTTGAACCCAGGCAGTCTGGCTCCAAATTCCATGATGCAAACTACCTCCCTGTGCTACTTCTCATGTCAGGGTTCCCCCTGGATTCCTCACCTTCCAGAGTCAGGGTTAGAACTCTGGGCTCTTCTGGGGCCAGTGAGAGGAGCCACAGAGGCTGATGACCAGCTGTCACTCCAGGATCCGACAGCTGTGACTCTGAGGGAGAGCAAAAGTGCTTCACTATATCTTACTCTGCCTTGTCTCCTGGAAGAACTGTTGGTATCCTGGGTATCACCCGCCCCGGCGATCCAGACATGTCTCCTTCCCACAGCATGCCCCTCTCCTCTGTCCAGAAACACCTCCTGTCATCACCCTTAAATGAAGCCTGGAGGACCCAAGACACGCCTCTGCATGGATGAACTTCAAAGGTGCTACACAAAAGACACCAAACAAGGAAGCTTGCAGTGTGCTCTAGCTACCACAGCAGTAACAAGGCCCTGCAGGACTAGGCAGCTAGCTGGAAGAGCAGAAACCTGTTGTCTCAGCTCTGGGGCTAGAAGTTCAAGGTCAAGGTGTGGGCAGGCTGGCTCCTCTGAAGGCTGAGAGAAGGATCCTTGCTTGTGGTGGTTCTGGGCAATCCCTGGTGTTCCTAGCTCATCACAGCGTTGCCTCTGGCTTCCCATGGCACTGTGCTTGTGTATACGCCCATAACCAACTTCCCCTTTTGGTAAGGACATCAGTCATTAAGCTGATCTTCCCTGTGTCTTCAATGGTCTTATTTCCACTGAAGGTCACATTGTGCTGTGCTGAAGTTTGGACTTAAATCTATAACCCTTAAAAGACACATAATGTATGTTTCTATGAATATGAATTAGCCAGTGTATTCATGGAAACAAAAGCAGATTAGTAACTGCTGAGGGCCTGAGGAGGTGGTGGAAGCAACCACTTAATGGATGCAAGGTTTCTATCTGGGATTATGAAAATATTGTGGAACTGAGCAATGATCTCTGAAAGATGAGGTAACTTGATGCTAAAAGATGAAAAGGGACTGATTGCGAAGTTTATGTTCTTTCCATGGCAACTAGGTTCGAGTGGAGGTTTCTTACTAATTCTCTGAGACTCATTTTCCTCATGTTTCTACAATGTGGAGTCGGTCAGTAGACCAACCTGCTCCTGTATCTGTGAGAGGATTCAAGGAGATGGTGGATGGGAGAGTCACCGGTACCTTCTGAGTGCCTCATAAATGTCACTACTACTCTGTTGCTCGTGGTCCATCTGGGAAAGCGAAACCACAAGTGTCCCTTCCAGATGGAGGGAATTGAATAGAGCGAGTTGATTCTCCAGGTGGTGGAAGAACTGAGAACCAGACGGATGGGGGAGTTTGCAGGCACCCAAATACACGTGGCTGTGGGAGCTCCTGTGCCATATGCTAGCAAGTGCAAGGAGGCGGTTTGGTCAGAGGAGAGGTAGCCGGATTGTGGAGGAAACTGAGACCACAGAGCCATGGGTTTTCCAGAAGGAACCAGCCTCCCAGAGGAGATGCAGCAGGGACGGAAACACTGTCCAAAGGAGAAGGAAGCAAGCGTACTCTGACTCTTCCTTCCCCTTCCTTTTGCTCTTCTTCTCCATTACAGCCTCCTGGTGGCTAAACCTACCCAAAGCCAATGGCGGGGGTCTGAGGTGCAGCTACAGAGACCCAGGAAGCTCTCAGCTGTGTGTTTGTTTGGTGAACAGTTGGCCTCTGTGTGCTGGATCATGCGTGATACCAGCAGGCCCCCAGATGGAACGTGTCTCTCGTACATGCATGCCAAGGCTGCGCCAGGGGGGAGACGCAGAGTTGCAGGGCGAATGTGCATATGTGCGTGCACGCAGCCCCCTCATGGCTATGTACCCTTTTTGTGAGATATGGAATTGCAACTGTGCACAGTCCACCCACAGAGCCAGCACCCTGGTGTGCCCAGGCTGCCCACACAGCTGCCCACGTGGTCATCTGGGAGCATGCATCACCCTGCATCAGGTAGGAGCACGCACACCAAGATGTGGCACTCTGTCCTCCAAGGTGCCCTATGACCTGGCCAGTCTGGTCATCTGAACCTCATATAGCCACTGTATATATATATCTTCATCCTCTGAACTGCCACCAGTGGGGAAGAGGACAGAGGATCCCAGAGAAAGGACAGAACCCAGAATCTGTTGTGCCAGCTTTTCTTTGAAGTGAGGAGGCAGCTTTTATGTTCACTCTAGCAATCAAGCTGTCACCCTAGGAATGTTACACATCTGCCTGTAGGCTTCCTGAGTTCACCTGGCCTCCCGAGGGCTTGCCCCACCCACCACCCCTGCATCTGCCTGGCCTCAGTGGCTCATTTGGCCTTCGTGTCACTTTCTCCTTGACAGCAGCCAGCAACCTGTGTTTTCTGGCTTTTTAGTCCTATCGGCTTTAGCACTGAGAAACACTGTAAGCTGCATCTCCCCAGGGAATAGTGCACCTGAACCTGGGTACCTGTGAATGTGGCCTTATTTGAAAATACAGGTCTCCCAAGTTACAATGGTCCCTGGTCCAACAACACAGTGTGTCCTTATCCAAAGACAAGAGAGGAGAAGCCTTATGGAGATGGGGACAAAGACCAGCGACACACAGCTGCAGGCCAAGGGACTCCAAGGGCAGAGAAAGAAGCCCCCAACCACCAGAAGCAGGAGAAAGGAGCTGAAGGGACTCTTCCTATACCTGGCCCTGCTCACATTGAAGGCTCCAGAACAGTGACATCTCCAGGAGGCTAAAACACAAGCAGATTCATTCATGTAACTGGCTTACACATAACTGCCCCATGACCAGGCTTCTGAAGTGCTTCCACGTCAGCCTCCAAGTGAGGGTGCCCTCTAACAAAACACTAGAGGTCTCCTTCTCCACCGTGTGTGGAGAACTTGCCTTGAGGCCGAGGAACTCCCTCCAACCCCAAGATAACGTAATGTCCACGTCCCCATGTCCACTGGAGGAAAGTAAGTCTCACAGAGGTGACCCTTTTCCCGAGGTGACATGACTATGTTTCTTTCTGGGTCAGTGTCTCTTTTCAAGGCTGGACAGGCTCAAGATAGGAGGAACTTGTTTGGATGAGAAATATCCTTTTTCCAGAATTCTTAATACATTGCTTAAACTAGTGGCTTAAAATAGCACACAGACTTGTGGACTGAGCATCAGGACACACGCAGCTGACCTGCCCAGGTGTCCCAAGGCTGTAGTGACAGTGTTGGTTGGGTTAGATTCCTTTCTGGGGCTGGGGGCTCATTGCGGGGTTCCTGGGGGGTGGCGGAAGGCAAGCCGCCTGTGCTTGTGTGACTGAAGTCCTGTCCTCTTACAAGTCATCAGCCAGGGTCTGGAAGCCATCCCCCAGTTTCTGGCCACAGGCCCCCTTGACGGTTCCCAGCACACTGCCCCCTCCAGTCTGCCCCAGGTGCATTTTCCATTACATAAACTTTTCAGCCTATTCCAGGTTCCACCCACACTCCAGGGGAAGGATCCCCCAGGAGCGCACACCAGAGACTGTGTAACTTGAAGCCACCTTAGGGGTCTGTGCAGAAGCGATAAAGGAGGGGGCTTTGAAGCCAAGGGTGACTGTGAGTCAAGTGAACTTGATTTTGAGTTCTGTCTCTGTCTCCGAGCAAGAAGGTGATTGTGGGGAATTTTCTTCCACACTCTTTAAATTTGAGTGTCCTTATTAATAAAAAGGGCACAGTAACACCAGATTCTTAGGGCTGTTCTGAGGTTTAGATTACCATAGCCATGAAGCACTGGCAGTTGCTAGATGCTCAGGCAAAGGGAAACTCCTGCTCCCCTCTGCAAGCTGATTTCTTCCCAGAAAACCGCACAGGGTGGGTGCACCACATGAAAGGCCCTAGGGTCCTGGAGCAGGCAGGCCTGTGCAGCCCACCCCTTCCCTGAGGCAGGAAATACCTACCTCATAGTTTATGCTGCCCCTACCCCTCCACCTGGGGGCAAGAATCACAGCAGCTTTGCCTGAGGAGAGACGAAGGTGAGTTGAGCCCTCCAAACCAGGAGCACTCGCAAAGGCTCTCCTTCCGATGCAAGGGACACCCTGTGCTCTTCCTCCAGGAGCCCAGAGATGGGAGGAGGCTGCCCGTCCTTGCTGGTGCTAAGGCCAGCAGGCCAGGGGCAGGTGTCTGTTGCTGTGTGGTGACTGTTGGTCTGTTGCAGCTGTCGTGCGTTCTCCTGGTCAGGACCCCCGGAGAGTCCTCTGCAGACTGGCAATGCCCCCTGCTCATGTGGGTAAGGTGCCTTGCTTCCTGCAAGATGTGTTGTCCCCCACCCTAACGGTACTACCCAGTCAGGGACCAATTAGATCCCAAGCCTGCGCCTGTGATTCCTGGGTGTGTGAACATCCAGGGCACCTCGAAGCCAGCTGCCAAGACACCTGAGTATTTCAGGGTGCAAAGCCTGATCCAGAGCCCAGCTGTGAGGTCAGAGCCTCCCTAGCAGGTGGCAGAGAGGGAGGGGCTGTTGTGTGGACACCCGGCTGGACACAACAGGTGCTGGAGCAGCCAAGGTGCTGCCTAGGCCCTAGTCTAGTTTGTTTGTCATCATGCGTTCAACTTTAAGAGATCCTGTCTAATTATATACACTATAGGGTCCAACAAAATCTGCCCTTGTCCTCAGATGCAAAAGCATCACCCTGTGGATATTTCATAAAGCTGGGGTCCACTGTGGAGCATGTTAGAAAAAGGGCACAAGTGGCCAGAGTGGAAAGGCCTACCTCTGGGGTAATTACCTGCTTCTGTTAGATTTCCCTTAAGTAACAAGGGACAGGGACCATGAACTTTTGGGACTTAGAGTGACTCTCCTAGGTCCTGTTCTGGACAGAGCCACCCTGCCAGTCTGACCTCACTGTCCCCAGCCAAACAGGCTCCTGCAGAAAGGACTGTAAATTTCCTTTCTCTGTTCTCCAGCCTCCCAGACTGTCCAGAAATGTGCCTGTCAGACCCAAGGAGCTGTCATCCCATCCTCCGCACCAAGTCCTCCAAACCTAATGCCTTCTGAGGTCCTGCAGGGAAACCCCTAGGAGGGCCACCTCCTCTGCCTCTGCCTTTCTCCCAGGTCCCAGCCATGTTCACTCACCCAGACAGGGCTGAAGTGGAGAGTTCTGATGCACAATGTCCCCTGTGGCCCTCAGTGGGCCACCGGCAGGGCTGGACACTCACCAGCCCCAGTCCCTTGAGACACAGAGGCTACCTGGCTGCAGTTTGTGGGGACCTGAGATTCACAGTGGGGCCTCAAGATGCCGTTGCCGAGCTCGGCATTTGCCGAGAGGTTTTTCATCATTAATGAATGAGCATTGGCAGCAGCCCTGTGAGTTAGGGCTTGGCTGGAGATGAGGGCTCTGTGACACTGGGCGGCGAGGCCCGGCTTCACAGCTGGAGCGTTTCTGGCACTGGAAAATGCTGTGCCACTCCTGCTGCCTGCGGGCCGCACCCCAGAGTGCCTCCTCTTCCCAAAGCAAAGAGAGTGCGTTTGGGAGTGAAGGGCAGTTTCTCGTTCCTGTGAAGCTGGGCTGGGCCCTGTGGCCAAGAGACTGTGATTGTCCATCTGCCTTCACCCCCATCGCTGTTGCCAGCTGGAGCTCAGTCCTGCACCAGCTCTCTGGTGCCTCTGCTCACACATGGACAAGGCTATGTGTGCTTGTCCCTTGGGAATAGAAGCATTTGAAGATAGTGCTTGTTGTGGATTAGATGTAACAGTCCCCCAAAAGTCTATAGACTCAGAGGAGGGCATTTGGGAACGTGATTGGATCACAGAGGCACTGGGTCCGTTGGTGAGCTGAGGCCGGGTGTGCTGTTCGGAGGCAGGACCTGACTGCAGGGGAGCTTGATCTGGGTTGTGTATCCTGATCCCTGGTTCCTCCCTTTTAAATCTGCTTTCTGTCTGCCAAGGGTTGAGCAGCTGTCCTGTGTCCTTCTTTAAATTGTGAGGGTCAGGTAGCATGTCCCAGCGATGGGACAGTGGCCAATACAGGGCCAAAGATGGCAAAGTGCACCTCCTGTACTAGTGAACACACAAGGGGAAGTGTGTCAGGCACTGTGTGTGTGTGTGTGTGTGTGTGTGTGTGTGTGTGTGTTCCTTGAATCTTCTTCCCTTGGCCATGGAGGAGTCCTATAATTAACCCTGGCTGTCTCAAGCAGGAAAGAGAGGCTGTGTCAGGGGGCCTTAAGCAACGGTTGCAATGTGGAGCAATCAGCCAGGTGCTGTGCGAGGTAAAAATGTGTTTGGAACCAGGTATAATCGAAAGCAGATCCTACTGGACACGCGCTCTCTCACTTCCTGGGGCCTCAGTTTCCTTTGCTGTGAAATGGAAACAGCAGCCCCCACTTCCAGGACATCGAGAAGGGTTCTCAATTGTGCCCATGCAGAAAGCCACACAGCCGCTCCTTCTTGCCCTCTTGGAATTTGGTGAGGGGCTAGAGCAAGAGTGAGGGATATCTCCAGGCTGAGGCTAGGATAAGGCCTGCAGAGCCTGGCATTGTTAAGAGGAATGCTGGTGCCATTCGACTGCTTCCCGGATTGTCCAGAAGCCTTGGGACAAAATGGGATGGAATCACCTCGCAAAGGACATTAAGCTCCAGCTAACATCTTTATTTTCTTAAACAAATTTTCTCCAGGGCCAGTTTCAAATCAGGTTTAATCTGGTGTCTAAAGGTATAACGTCCATGGCTCAGAGTCATTAGGTGTAAAATATTCAGGCCTCTGTGGACCTGGCCCTGGCTCCCAGCCATGACTCTGGCACCACTGACCTGGGTCATGGCACTTTGACAGGCTACATTTTCCGGCCAGTACTTGTAGCTCTAGAAATGAGCGGCTTCCATCCATGACAGGGACAGGTTCTGCCAGAGAAGCAGAGATGTGCCGTTGTGTGTCCGGATCATGATTTTATAGGGAGGAAAAATGGCTTAATGAATAATAAAAGCCTTGCAGTCTGAGCATCTCTGAATTCTCAGCCCAGCCAAGAAAGAAGGGAGTTGTGATGGAAGCACCAGGTCCATCTGTCTTGCTATATCTCCTTGGCATGGGCCAGACATTAGGACTGAGGCCATTATCCATGGGATTGAGACTAGCACCTAGACAGACCTCTAGGTTTCTCTATTTGTGCTGCATCTTCTTGCTCAGCCTTTTTACAGGGCAGTAATTTCTCCTTGGCTTCAGAATGCACTGATGTGGAATGGGTCTGACATCTGGGCATGCAGCATCCCGTGCTGTGGCTTTCAGGGTGCCACCCGAGTCACCCCTCATACGTGGGTCACATTACTGTCAGTCCAGGCTTCTGGTGTGATCTGTGGGCTCCAGAGGGTCTTGACAAGCAGCTCAATCCTGTTCCATGCCGGGCACAGCTTGCCGCGGCTCTGCTTCCATGCCAAGCATTCTGCTGGCCTTCACAGGCATCTCACCTGCTGGAGGGGAAGCAGAGGAGGACAGAGCGGAACGGATGTGCTTCTTCTGCCTGTCGTATGTGAACACGGGAGCCAGGGGAGCAGGATAGTGATGTTCCTTACACGCCCAGACCCCCAGAGGGGCTTTTTGGAGAGAGAACATCAGTGCAGTTTTACCGACATGAACTGAGCAGAGATTCAAAGAAGAATGAGTGTCAGAACTGGGCCTCTGGCTCAAGGAGGGACACAGTTTATAAGCCAGGAAGCCTCAGTGATGGGGATATGCACGGACCATGATAAGGACAGATCGTCGGACCACTGAGCCTTCTGCAGGTCCCCTGTGAAGACCAAAGTCAGAGATACACAGATCCTTCTTTAACAGTGTTGTATTTGCATAGACCCTACACCTATCTCCATTTTACTTATCATACCTGGTGCAGTGTAAATACTCTGTAAATAGTTATTGTGCCATATATTTAGATTCCATGTTTACAGAATAATGATGAAAAATGTTTGCGCATGTTCAGTATGTATACATTTTATTTCCTGAGATGAGGTCTTGCAGTTTTTTGTTTTATTTTGTTTTTTGTTGTTGTTGTTGTTTTTGAGATAAGGTCTCACTATGCAGTTCAGACTGGCCTCAAACTTACAGCAATCCTTCTGCTTCAGCCTCCCAGATGCTGGGATCCCAAGCATGCATGACCATGCCCTGCATTTTCTGAGTATTTTTGGTCTGCAGGTGGTTAGATCTGTGGATGCAGAACCTGTGGACAGGACGCAGACTGCACACAAAAGAGGAAGCGTTAAATCCAGGAGACTCCTTAGGAAGGGTGACACCTGTCCTGATGACCTTCACAAGTCCACGAAGGCCAGGGATGAGGAAAATTACAGATAAAGGGAACATTAGGGACCAGAGTGTGATTCAGAACCACTTACTGTGAACGAGAGACCCTGTGTAGCTTAGCAAGGTTGGAGCACAGGGCCAGTGATGACGCAGAGGGGGCAGGAGAGTCGGCCACAGAGGTGACATCCCCAGACCTTCTGCAGGAAATTCAAGGTCATAGGATGGAGTCCTGTGCCACCAGGGGGCTCTGATCAAAGGCAGGACACTGTGGGTAGAGAAAAGGGATGGGTGAGAGGTACCAGCAGGCATAGACTTGCCCACAACTGACTGGTGGATGTGCTGTGGGCAGGATGAGGAGGAGCATCAGGACAGTCCAGGAAAGACCTGCCCTGCCCGGAGCACTGGGCAGTGACAGAAGAGGCACAGGTCGTCAAGGGCAGGAAGGTGGCTTAGTCTGGTACCCTTGCTGGGCATCCCAGTGGAATATCCGCTGGGCGCTGATGCCCGGATCCAGGGAAAGCCGTGGACTGGGAAATCACAACAGAGAGCATGGCTGAAACCTCAAGCGTGCAGAGGTCCCCAGCAGGAACTTGAGGGTGGGAAATGAGGGCAAAGAGAAAGGCTGGACACCCCTGAGGAGGAGGAGGAGCCTGTGAGAGACAGAAAAGGCCCCATCAGGGAGAGAAGAGGGGTACACAGAAAGAAAAGCTGGGAAAGTAACCACATGGGAGAGAGCTACGAAACCCAGGGGGATTGCACAGTTTCCCTTGAAATGCCAGTGGACACAGCACAGCTGTTCTTTTTTTAGACTGACACATAACTACACACTATAATGATTGCCACCGTTACAGGGTGCACATGATGTTTCCATACATGTGTACAATGTGTAACGATCAGATCACAGTGATGAGCATCCATCACCTTATTTACTGGGCCCCGGCAGAGACATTCATCTGCCTCGAACTTGGAGCCTTCTGAGTGGAGATAGACTTCCAGGGCGTGGTCAGCATATTCATGCAGCGCGAGGGTGGAAACAGCTGGCGGAGAGCACTGGCCTGAAACCAGTCCCATGTCCCCCGGAGGCGGGACCCACTGTCCCCCGGCTTCCTCAAGGTGGGCAGCCTCTTTGCAGTGGTTACGTACAGGTGAGATCCTCAAAGCCATGCCTGCCTCTTGCTAGGGCCCCCCAGTACCCTTGTACCTCACCTGGCTCAACCTGCCCCACCAAGTTCTAGGTATGTTTCCAGGGAGACTCTGGATCACCCGGATCGTGGGTGCCCAGTGTGGTTCGGAAGCTTGTAGAACTTTCCATTGTAGGAGCTGGCCCTCTGCCAGCCCTAGAATCACCAGCAGGTCCCGCGTGAACATCTTTCTGTTTGGCTCACGGGGCAGTAGCACAGAATAGTTTGAGCCCTCAGAGGTTTCTAAGAGGACTAACTAGGTACTAGTCCCAACTCTGCACTTAGTACCTGGTGCAGCCCCTTAGTACCTGGATAGGCCTCCCTTAACTTCTTGGGCCTTAGTTTCCTCATCTGTCACAGTGAGAACCAGAAAAATTAAAACAGCGCACTTAGAACTTGCTGTCCTCGGTAACGTTGCCTCTGTTGTCGTTAGTGGCGGCGGCGGCTGTGCCTAATCCCCGCAGACAGCCTTCTGTCCCATGCCCCTTCTCCAGAGCTGCAGAAACCAGTGCACTGCACGTGGTTCGGACGGGCGAGACTGCAAGCAGCCTCCAGAGAACTGGGCTTTATTTAGGTGAATTGGAGAGAAAGCCGTGCTTCCTCCACCTCCCAGACTTCTAGTGGCCGTGGACAGGGACGGTGCATAATAGATGAAGAAGCCACCCGGGGAACTGAGAGTCGGTGCTCTCCCAGCCCGGGTGGCCCTCCTAACCAGGTGATGAATGCGGCTCCCTGCCACCTGCTCCTCCACTTCTGGGGGATGCTCTCCTCCCAGGCTGCCTCTCTTTCTTTGTGTCATGTGTTCGCCAGCACTTCTCTTGCTTAATGGTGGGGAGCTGGATGGAGTACGGTTTCTCATTAACTTTTATCCTCCCCATAAAAGGCCTCCTTAACTCACAGTGACAATTGTTCCACTCACTTCCCCGGGGTTTCTCTGCCATCTGGCTCCGAGCCAGCCATCCTTGCCGCCTCCCAGCCCACCAAAGGCTGCTCTGGGCCCTGCTGTGCGCAGTGGGCAGGGAGCCGGCTGGTACATTTTATTTACTTTTTTCTTTTCAGGGGCAAGTGAAAGCTCCAGGAATTAGCTGTAGAGATTCTGAAGGAAGCTGAGGCTTAGAGAGCTGTGCCCAGAGTCTAAAAAGCCCGAAGAGTCAGACATGGGGCATACCTATAATCCCAGCACTCTAGGAGGCTGAGGCAGGCAGTTCAAAGCCAAGCTGGGGAACTTAGCTTCTTGGCAAGACCTTGTGTACTTCTCCCCCCCAAAAATCCTGGGTATGTAGCTCAGTGAGAAGCCCCCGGGTTCTTCCAGAGAAGACCCAAATATGCAGGGCACGCTGGCTCCTGGGAGAGACAGTCGAAGGCCAGTGGCCAAGGCCCCTGGATGCTGAGAATGGGCACAGCCAGGAAAAGGTTCCTAGTGGCCTTGACCAAGGCTGTCTTCCAGGGGACTGTGAGTGGTCGGTCTGAAGATGACAGTGTTGGGGGACAGCCTTAGGGATGCCTTAAAGATCTGTGTGGCAAGTGACCTTGAGTAAGACTTTTGTCCCAAGCCTGGAATCTGCCTGTCTGGCTTCCCTATCTCTATTCTCTTGCCCACCCTGGAGGACAAAAATCAATTCTGATCTTGTCACGTTACTGTTTTAACACCTTTCGTGGCTCCCTCTTGCCCTCCGGTCTCTCCCTGCCCACCTCCCAGTTCTGGAACTCCGGAGCCCAGGGCTCCTTTTACTCACTTCCAGGTATGGCAGCCTGTGGTCTGTGCCCCTCAATCGTGCTGTGCCCTGTTTGAGGTGTCAACGCTGCCTTTACCTTTCCGACTTTCCCCATGGGGCTCAGCTCGAGTGCCAGCTCCTCCACTGGCTTTCTTGACCTGGTCACAGGTGCCAACCCAAAGGCAGGGACAGGTCAGCTCTGGCTCCTTCACCTGCCCACCTGTGCCTCACCCTGCTTAGCCTGGATGCAAGGCTGGGCTGGAGAGGAGCAGGGAGCCCCCTGCATGTTCCGTAGATGAGGGGCCCGGTGGGCGGCTGAGGGAGATGTTTCTCTCTGGCCTTACAAAATCCAAAAAGAGTGAAGTTCTCACTGAGGAGCTGCTAGAGGACCAGGAGCCTGCCAGATTCCATGTTGGGGGCACTCAGGACAGGGACATGGGTATCAGGTGTGGCTGGTGAGCCCAGGGGCTCTGAGGCTGATCTATGCCCCGATCTAATGGCACCTGGCTGAGATGCGGTAGTTCGAGGGTCAGCGGCGCTGCAGCCCTTCCACCTGGCACTCGTTGGGGGGGGCTTGAAAACTGGGTTTGAATTCAGTAGCTGGCTGTGCGCGAAGAGCAGCTCCAGCTGAGGAACACGCAGGGGACAGGCATGTGCACAGGACTTGGCAGCTGTGTGTGGTCCCAGGTGATGGCCGCCCTCCCTCCCTCTTCGTCCCTCTCCCCTCGATCCTCCCACTCCCCGGTAGAATATGGGACAGGAAATGCCGGACGTGGTGGCTCACGCCTGTAATCCCAGCACTCGGGAGGCAGAGACAGGAGGATTGCTGAGTTCCATTCCAGGCTTGCCTGGGCTACATAGTGAGCTCAGAGCCAGCCTGAACACAAAGCGAGACCCTATCTCAAAAAGAAAAAAAAAAAAAAAAAGAATATGGGACAGGACAGAGAGCTCCGGCTCTGGAGAATCCTTGGGTTCTTGGGGCTCTGCTGTTCCGAGCAAGCTCCTGGCCCTCTCTGAGCCTGGGCTCCTGCACCTGTATGAGGGTTTGTAGGAGCTCCCGTTTCCCATTTGTTTCAGAGACAAATGAGAAAATGGAAACCAGGCGTGGTAGCACATGCTTTTATCCCAGGACTCTGGGAGGCTGAGGCAAAAGGATCAACAAGTTTGATTGCAGGCAACTTAGTGACTTAGCAAGATCAAAATAATATAATAAAAAAGGGCTGGGGATGTAGCTCAGGGCAAAGGCCTTAGGTTCAATCCCCAGAACTGAAAGAGAGAGAGAGAAGAAGAAAGAGCATATTGCAAGGATTTTCAGGGAGTTTAGTGCAGAGTTGAAATCAGCCTTATTATTAATAACGGACTTAGGGGAAAAAGTCACTTTGCTGAGCCTTCCAAGAGTCAGGGGCCCTGCAGATTGTGCAGGTCACAATATTATGGGCACAAGAGACCAAGGAGGAACCCATGTCAGTCCCAATAAAGTACAGACCTGGCTCACAGTCTTCTGGAGCAGGTCAGCTGCCTCTTTGTCACTCAAGTGGAGCTGATTATATAACAGCTGACATTTTCAGTGACTTACCATGCACCTTGGATAGTGACCTTTAAAGACGACATTAACTTGTTTGCTCCTAGACAGCCTGTAGAAATTCTATTTGTTGTCCCCATTTTACAGATGAGGAAAGAAAAAAAAAGAGGGACAGCAAGGTTAAGTACTAGGTAAAAGGTGATAACGGAGCCAAGACTCAAACCCTAACAGGAAATATAATTTCCTAACCCATCTTTGTGTTGTCTGCCAGCAGAGTATCATCTCAACTAATACTCTCTAAATGAAGCTTTGTGTTGGGAAGAATTTGGATTGTGATTGATTAGCAATGTCTGCCATGGCCTCAGGAAGGGGGGAGTCAACCAGGGTACTCATGACTGTTGAGACTTGGGCAGAAAGAAGGGCTGGCTGTCCTGTATATTGTAGGACACTTAGCATCCTTAGCCTCAGCCCGCTTGTTGCCAGGAATACCTGGAAGGTAAAGTCGCCTACCCACCCCTGTCGAGACCCCCTTGCACACACCTGGCAGCACTAGGTGAGCAAAAAAGCACTGAACCTGAGGTCCAGAGACCAACATTCTAGGCTCAGCCGCATAGCCAACCAGCCTGTTTCCATGGAAACGGCCTTTCACCTCCCCAGGCCTCAGGTTCGAAAGGAGGAAAGCAAAGGAGATGAAGTAAGATGGTCCCACGGGTCCCCTCTGGAAGTTTATGATGCTCCCTCCCCTTCCCAAGTCCTTCAATTAAAACTCTCAAGTTATTGGAGCATAGCTTTCCAGAGATCTGCAGAGGCAAACCAGCAGAAGAGCCTGGAATCTGCAGAGGGCCGTTTTGCCCCTTGGAGCTTCATATTTGTTCCTCATTAAGACAAGGAAAGAAACAAGGAAGAAAAGAAAAAACACCCCTTGGAACTGAGGTTTCATCCAAGCAGCAGTTACCAAGCAGAGGCAAGTGGAGAAATCAGAGACAATAACAGAACACCCATTTCCTCGTGTTGGGGGAGAAGACAAGCTACTTACTGGTTGGGAAAATCTCCCCAGCTCTGTTCAATTATGAATCTCTGCAGGAAGCCTGGAAAATCCTGTCTTCTCTGGGGCAAAGCATTGGAGGAGGTGTGAGGCTGGCGCTGTGCATTCTTGAGGGCCCGCTGAGGGAGAGGAGCAGTGGCTGGAGAGTGGGCCCGGGGGCCGGGAACCAGGCCCAGAGCAGCAGGGACTCAGGGTCCTAAGAGTCACCCCTGAGGATCCTCACGGCAGGAGGAGACTGCCAGTGGCATGAAGGCTTTTTTATCAGGATGGAGAGAAACCGCCATTTATGGAGAACCCTCTGAGCCATAGTCTAGTGTCCTGCTTCTTCTTAGCCACTCTGAGGTCCACGGATGTCCTTATATTAGCGACGAGGAGACTGACCTCTCATGTGAGGTTAGCTGACTGACCCAGTGACTGTTTTTCCAGACTCACAGGTCACATGGTCACACGGCTCCTCTCTGGTGACACCAGCGCTGGCCGTCAGCATTGCCCAATGGGGCATCTTTCCTCTCCCCTGAGCTTGGTGATCTCTGGGCAGTCTGTGCTCACATTTCTGTCTTGTAAAAGCATTGCACCCTGCCCTGGGGAAGGGAATGCAGCCGTATTTCTGAACCAACCCACCTAGAATTCCCTTTCCAGGTACAGTGAAGGTACAGAGGCTGGAGGTTAGAATTCCCTCCATTGCTACTACAGAAACCACCTTCTGGCTTGAGCCCCAAAGAGAATATAAACGGAAAGATGTGGCAGAGTACAGGGATGGAGGAAGAGTTCCACAGTCAAGGCTGAGGGAGAGAAGGCCCAGGAACCTCCAGAACCAGTATCCGGGTGACTTGGGAACACTCCATTTGTGAACTTCTTCACATCCCTTAGCTCCCAAATCTCCTGTGTGTTTGACAATGAATCCGAACTCTCAAGGTAGTGTCCAGTTGGTCCACTTTGGTTCAGCCTGGCCCAGCAGTCTACCCGGACCCCTGGCTGGGGCCAGGGCCCTATAGTGTGGCCATGGCAGCTGGTTCTATGTGAGGGCCTCATTCTAAGAGAAGGGGTTCCTTGGGTAACCCTAGAGGGATAGCAGCACTGTGGATGGGCTTAATGCTAGGCAGATAGCCTGCCCTCCCACCACCTCTGCCCTTCTAAGTCACTGCCCAGCTGCCTACAACACAAGATCCTAGAGAAACTACTGTTTACCAAACTAACCTTAATATTCAGGTTCCGGGTTTTAGAGACAAAAGTTAGAGGCAGAAGTTGATTTTTTTCCAAGAACCCACTTGCTAAAGGAAAGGGCAGAAACTACACTGAGTGCCAGATAGAACTTGTCTCTTAGCTGACTTTGTCAGTCCACCCCCACTGATTTAGGTGCTGTATCAGTCAGTTTCCAGTGCCATAGCAAAGCGCCTGAGGCTGGGTGCTTTATAAAGAATGGAGGCTTATTTAACTCACTTTGTAAAGTTAAAAGCCCAACAGTATAATGCTGACTACAGAGAGGCCCCCTTTGGCAACATCCCAGCATAATGGTTGGTGTCATGCCACATGTATGAGGGAGAGATCACATCTCTGGGACAGGAGGCCAGAAAACCACTGCAGTTCACCATGAACTGTGTTAATCCCTTCCGAGGACTTACACCCACTGATCTAAGCACCCCCACTAGGCTCCACTTCTTAAAAGACTGCACATCTCCACATCACCTCTATGGGTCAAACCACATCCACACCATAGAGGTGGCTTCTTCCTGCGCTGGAGGCTTCTTTGCTATAGGGTCTGAAATAGTGCAGTTTAATGTCCGTGCTCCTTAGACAGCTGTCTCTGTGAGTGTCAGCAAGTCAGGGGTGAGTGAGGCAAGGCGAGTCCAAGGAGCTGAGCCTCTCCTCCACGCCCCTTCCTGTGCCCTCCCTTGCTGCCTTCCTGGCAGTGGCAGGCACCCTCTGGCAGCTGCAGGAAGCTGCCAGCTCGGAGCCAGTGTTTGATGTGTACCCCTTACAAGGGGCTCCAGTGTAAGGGTCAGGGATGAAGAGAGAGCTTGTTAATCCTGGGAGAGTGGAGTTTGTGATCTTCCAGGCAGCTGGGCTGCCCCGGACTAAAAGAAGACACCAGGGCCCCAGGGTGGGGCCCCCAGATGTCAACAGGCCAAATGACACCCAGCCCGGGTCTCCAGAGACTGGAGCTCCCTGCCTGAGCCCTAAGGACACATTCCTGGCTCTGGTGGAATAATGCCTTTGGGTCACTGGGGGATTGTGCCCCATAGTTCTCTGGGACCCCAGCAGCTCCTGCGTTCCTGTCTTGCCACGTGCTCTTTCTCAGGGTGGCATCTCTGTGCATTAAATGGCATTAAATCCGCTCTCTTAGAAATTCAGGGCACCCTGTGACTCAGACCCACCTGCTATTTCCACCTCAGCCACCCACCTCCTCCTCCTCTTTCAGATGCTGCCTTGGTGGGGCCCCCAGGCCTCTCCTCTACTTGAGCTGCTGTGTGTCCATCCTGTTTACTCTTCAACTCTGTGGAGGACCCTGAGCCCCTCACCTGCCTCCCTGAACATGTCACTTTCCTGTCCCTGGGAAAAAATACCCTGGAGGGAAGAGCCAAAGACAAAGAGCACAGCCTCTAACTCCTCCCACCACACTTCTGAATACGAGACTTTGGAGGGGCTTTTTAGACCTAATGTATTAACGTTAGACACTCCCTCTCCATCATGTACCCCTTCTTCTTTGGGATTTGTGACCAGCTTCAACCCTCATTGCTCTTTCATCTCTAGTAAAGTCTTCATTCACCTCTAGCTGCCTCCTCCATGCCAAGCGCTGCGTCCTTAGACTTCCAAAGGAACTTACATTAATACGCGAATAGTGCGTTACAGGAAAGATTGGGCAGAAGGTCCAAGGGAGGAACAATGTCTGTGACAAAAATCTTAGACAGACAGCAGAACTCCTCAGGATGCTAAGCGTGGCTGGAAAAGAAGAAAGTGCAAAAGCGAACCTTCCACAGGCACTGGTGGGAGGCACCATTTGCCCAAAGACTCCACAAGCCCTGGTCCCAAGCATCTGCTATGGAGAAGACAGGAGGCACCACCCAGAAGCCCAGTCAGAGAGCAGTCTGCCCTGGGGGCATCGGCAGCAAGTAAGCTGATGGCTGTAACCTCCCCTAATGTCACCATGATTTATGCCTGGAAGATGCTCTGGCCAACATGGTCTCCCTTCTTGGTGGTGCACACTTGTAAAGCCACCCTCTGGGAGGCCAGGGCAGGAGGACCACCACTTTGAGCCCACGCTGGACAATTTAGAAAGACCATACCTTAAAATAAAATGTGAAGTAAGGGCTGGGAGTGTAACTCAGTGAGAAGGCACTGGTTCAGTTCCCAAGAGTGCAAAAAGAATCTTTTTTCTTTTCTTTTCTTTTCTTCTTTTGAGATAGGGTCTCACTTTGTAGTTCAGGCTGGCCCTGAGCTCACTATGTAGCCCAGACAAGCCTTGAACTCAGCAATGCTCCTGTCTCTGCCTCCCGAGTACTGGGATTACAGGCGTGAGCCACCACGCCCGGCACTGTGGTATGTGGTTTTGTTTGCTGGTGGGTGTGAGTCACCATGCCCATTATTGTTGTATGTGGGTACCAGGGATTGAACCAGGGACCTTGAGCGTGCGAGGTAGGTGCCAGAACCACTGAGCTAAATCTCTGGCCCAAGAATCATTTTTAAGAATATGAAGGTATCTTTTCCATTTTTTGGATGAGGAGCAGCTTTTCTGACTTCAACTCTGCATGGATGCTGCTCCTCTCTGACACTCTGGGCTGCTTACTTAGCTAGAAATCTCCAAAAGTGCAGAGAGCATGTCTGTCCTCCCTTCATATCATTAATGATTGCTGTGACTGAAACTGGCCTGGGTGGAACACCCACAGCACCAGAAAGGCTGATTTCTTGCTCCAGCCAAAGCAGACACCTATCTTCCCCTCCACAGAGTGGCTCAGGGGCCCAGGCTCCTGCTAGCTTGTGGCTCCACCGTCCCTGCGGCTGTAAACTGGATGAAGGAGCCGAAGCCATAGTGGCATAATGGGTTCTCACAGAGTGCCTAGCCAGCCAAGATCTAGGGCTCCCCTAGAAGGCGCCGCTCAGCCCACGCTGCCTCTCCGAGCCTGGAGTTTCTCTGTGGAACCATGGAGAGGTTTCCCAGCAGCCTGCCTCGCTGCAGCTGGAAAGCAGCCAGCCCGCAGGAGTCCAGAGCGAGCCAATTGGGAAATCACAGTTATTAGGAGGGTTCTCTGGAGATGAGCTTGGATGGGGGAGGCATTCTGAGGGTGCAGGAGACAGGGTGGAGAGTCAGACAGGCGAGAAGCTGGTGGAGCCTTGAATTTGTTGGTGGCAGCTGGGAGCACTGGCCTCTGCATCCACTCCTGACACTCTGTACTGGATTAAATTTACCTCCCACCTCCAAAATAGCCTCACTCCAGTGCCTGAAGTGGATACAGGGTCTTTACAAAGATTATCAAGTTACAATTAGGCCATTGGTGCGATGACCTTCTGAAAAGAGGAAAAGTGGGCAAAGAGAACAAGGCACCGAAGACCAAACAGGAATGGAGGTGATGCCTCTGTTGGCCAAGCAACCCCAAAGACAGCCAGTGACCCCAGAAGCCAGGCAGAGGCAGGGGACAGATTCTTCCTCCAGCACTCAGACGGACCAGCCCCATCAGCTCTTGTGTTACGACTGAGACAAATAGACTTGCTCACACGTGCTGGGGTGGCTGTGACCAAAGCACCATCGTCCTGACTCCATCCCTCCTCTGGGGCACACCCGAGGACAAACCAGGGACCCGTGTCCCACTGTGAGGCTGCCTGGCTCTGTGCCACTTTCTGTGCATGACACCTCCTTGCCACCTGTAAGTCACACAGAGCGCTCCGGGAGGGTCACCTCTGGGGCCTTCTGCCCTCTGCTTGCCCCCGTTTCAGTGCATGCAGGCTGCTATAACAAAACTCACCACCAAGCATGATTGTGGAACCTGTACAGCCCTCCCTCACCTGCGCTTCCTCTGCACGCATCCTGTCTGTGCGGGCTGTGGATCCCCCCAGTGTCACCTTCCATTGCAGGGGTTCTCTAGCCTGAATGTCAGCCAGTACCCTGAGTGCAGGAGCCTGATGGGGAGGTGTGTGGGGACCTGTGCTTTCCCGTCATGGTCTGGCCAAACTGCAGCTTTGAGACCACAGTGTGTCCTCCTGCCTCCTGCATGTGTGAAGTACAGTAGTAGTGTGCGGCCAGGTGGCTTGCGGTGGACCCAGCCAGGCTCTCCATGCAAAGGTGTTTGTAACCCCGTCTGTTCCTAGAGCTTTTATGAAGATTGAGTGGGGTTATAAATGTCCAGTGCTTAAAATAGTGCCTGGCACATAATAGATGCTAAGTAAGTGCCTGGCTGTCACTTCCATCCTGAGGAGGATAAGCCCAGGATGCCCAGGATAAGCCCTGCCACCCTCTCAGGTCTCCACCTCCTCTGCCAAGCCCCAGCTCGTTGTTGGAATGACCTTGGCTCTGCCATGGATCTGCTGGCCCAGGTCACTTGGAAAATGGTCTGTGTTCTGGAAACGTCGCCCTCCTGTCCCTGCTAGACTGTCCCCTCCTTCCTGCAGGAACCGGGTGAGACTGGTACCTGGGCTGTACCTCTAAGGAGACTGAGGGGCCAAGAGGGCGATGCGGCACACTCTTGGTGCCATAGTGTCCCCTCTAATGTAAGAACATTTTGTCCACTAGCCTTCGGACCAGGCCTGGGAGCCCTGTTCCACAGTGCCCAGCCAGGGAGAGCTCTCTGAGATAGACAGTTAGGAGATGGCCACTTTAAACTAGCATGAAGTCCAAACTGATCAAAAAATAGTCTGGAGTTAATAAGATGATTCAAATAAAAATGGGCCAGGTGTAGTGCTCATCTTTGCACCCACTAATGGGGGAGCCTCAGTCTGTGCCCCTTATGGGCTGTGTCTGAGTTCTGTTTTGATTTTTTAAAATCTATCTCTCCTGTCTCTCTCTCTCTCTCTCTCTCTCTCTCTCTCTCTCTCTCTCTCTGTGTGTGTGTGTGTGTGTGTGAGTGTGTGCATGCGTGCATGTGTGTGTGTGTGTGTTAAGATTTATTAAGCTGTCAGGCTGGCTTCAAACTCTCAATCTTCCTGCTTCAGCCTCCTAAGCAGCTACGATGGCAGGCATGCACAACCAAACATGCTAAAATTTTTTATTTTAATTGACTTGCAACAGTGTGATGTTTTGAGACATGCCTACCAGGTATAATAATCAAAGTTAAGTAATCTGAATACTCATCAGCTCAAACACCCTTTCTTCTTGGGGATCTTGAGGGCTGTTTTGCACTCCTGGAGTTGAGGGTCGAGAGCAGGAATCTTTCAAAATCACGTGTCTGAGGAGCTCAGGTGTTTGAGTGTCCCCTGTGGAGGTGCCCATCCCCAACATGGACTCCATGCCTTTACCTCTCCTCCACTCCAAGCTCACCTCAACTTCCGGACTAAAGTCCGCACTTGAAGGCCCTCAGACCCCTCCCTGCCTCCTTGTCCCTGTTGCCATGGGATGTGATGAACGTATCCATTTCTCCTGCCTGTGTCTCCGCTCACGCTCAGAATGGGAGCTCTGCAGGGCCAGGGTAATCATTAGGTGCTCAATAAGAATCCAGCTGAGGAATGAATGTGGCCACGTGCAGTAAAAATACTGAAAAGAATGAGGGGCATGAAAGAACGAGCCAGCAGGAAAATTGCTGTTGAGGGTAAAGGAATGAGTGGAACATGAATGAACAGCAAATGCCCCATGGAACATTGTCATCTATGTGCTCCTTCTGCTGCGTAGTCACGTTCATCCTGTCCCAAGGTTTCAGGGAGCCGGAGAAACCTGGCCTCCTCCTCCCATTCTCGACTGCCCTGGCTGATGCAGAGCTGCCTTCCTTCCTTCCCCGGAAACCGCCTCTGCCTCCCGCTTGTCCGTCAGGGAGTCCTTGGCCATCACCTGGTTTCAGCTCCTGGTCTATCCTGGGGAAGGAAGCAGCCGGCCCATATCGCCCAAGACCCCTGTCCTACTCTGAGAAGCAGCATGGGGTGAGCAGGAGCACTGGACGAGGAGTCGGGTTGCTGTGAGCTGGGGCAGCCTCTGTGGTTTACAGTAGGATTCCTCTGTCGTCAGGCTCGTGAGCCCTGGGAAACTAACGCGTCGAAGGCTTCTTCCGTCTTCAGTGGAGATGACGTGGGCCGACAGGTTCAGTGTGCTTTGCACAGCACTGTATCTGGGAGTGCGTGTGTGCATGCCAGGGGCCAGGCACGGGGGACAGGCCTTGACCGCTCCTGCCGGGACCCACCCTCCTGGAAGACACAAGAAGGGCTGAAGAGCTGCCTGCCCAAGAGACAGTCTGGGAACATTTATCCTCTTGCTCCCGTCCCACTGCCCTGCTCAGAGAATACAGGGGAGATGAGTCCTCGGGCAGGGCCTCCCCGCGGGGCAGCTCCCTGCAGCCTGCCTGCTGCCAGGACAGTGCAGGGCACAGCTAGTGCAGCCGAGCTCAGCTCAGCAGGGAGACCTGCACGGAGCCAGTTGCTGTAGCAGTGAGGGGCTGGCGGCAGGAAAGGGGGGCCCAGAGGTGTGCCTTAGGCGGGGTCCCCATATACTCTCAGAGTGCTGCTGTCGACATGTGCAGCATGTGCGGGGACCAAGGGAAGCAGAGCACACAGAGGGTTCTGTGGTGACAGAGAAGAGCATGAATGAGCGGCACCAAGTCCCCAGCTGACCTTCTTTCCTCCATGATTCCCTCAATTACAACAAGCCTCTGAGAGGCCTGGTATGGAGGTTTATATCAGACGCAGCACCTTTGAAATGATGCCGGGGTTTTAATACTGAAAGCCTCAGGCCTCCGGAGCTGCTTGTGTCCCTGGGGTTGGTCACGCAGGCTCTATGTGGGCCATAAGCCCAGCACGACCTTGACAGAGAGACTAAAATGCCAGCACACACCTACCACTGCCAGGATTTCCATCTCATTCACCAGCTTCCTCCCCACAGGGCATCTGACCATGTCAGACCCATCTCCACATTTCTGCTTAGAACTAGAGAAACTAGGTTGTTTTGTTTTTTTGTGTTTTTTTGGTTTTTGTTTTTAGCTGAGGTTTCCCTGTGTAGCTGAGATTGGCCTTGAAATCACCATGTAGCTGGCCTCAAATGGCTAGTGATCCTCCTGACTCAGCCGCCCAAGTGCTGGGATTACAAGCATATGCCATGATGCCCAGTGGGTTTTTTAACTTGCTTTTAATGAGATCTGCAGTCATTATAGGAAATTCAGAAAAAACAGACCATAAAGGACAAGTTAGTTCACTCAATACCCTGTCACCCAGAAATAAAATACAGGACCCATTATACATTTCTTTCTAGATGTTTCCTTGCCTATAGACCTGCCACTAAGGAAAGAGGCTGGTGATGGGTGTGCTTGGTAGTGGCTATGTGTGTGAGCATGTGCACACACATACACACACTGCTATGCCTCTTCTTCATAGAACAATCAGGGTCTCAGTGGCTCCTTGGCCACTCCCTGGGCTTTAGAGATGAAGAAACATTCCTGGACCTGTGAGCAGCCATGAGGTCTCCATACCAGTGATTTCCTGACCCACAGGAATGTATGGCCCCTGTATCTCTGGGCAGGTAATGCCTATGGCATGGCCAGTCTGGGCTCTCCAAATGAACCGTTCTAAGAATCACTTATTAAATCACACAGCAAAGATCCTGTTCACCCAGACAGAACACATGAGAAGTGGATTGAACATGGTGTTCTCTCTTCCATCTTGCACCTGCCATTCATTTTAGCCCTATAAATGCCTTAGGCCAGTGCTAACAAAATTAAATTTGCCAGAGGTAGATATGAAGTCCCCAGGACTCTACCCTGAATTCCATGAAAAGAGGTCGGAGAGGGTGAAGCAACTCTGGTGAAAAACTCCCAGAAAAGAGAGTCATCAGTAACATAGATCCCATTAACAGAAGTGTGAAGTCCAGCAGGGGCAAAAGTAATGTCTTTCATTGTCCTTGAAGCCAAACTTAATGTGTGCTCTGCTATCACACAAGGCCCTCCCTCCTGTGGATGGATGGCAATGAGGTCAGACTTCCTGCATGTCAAAAAAAGGAGGCCCCTCCCAATCCAATATGACCTCCTCTTAACTTGATTACATCATGTAATCTAGAATGTCCCCCCAAAGTCCCTTGTGTTAACAATTTGATCTCCAGGGTATGGCCCTGTTGGGAGAACCCAGAGCCTTTAAGAGACAGGGCCTAATTGGAGGAAGTTAAATCATCAGGAGCCATGCTATAAATCAGATATTGAAACCCTGACCTCTTCCCCTCTTTTTTTGACTCCTGGCCTCCATGAGCTGAAGTGGTCTCCTCTGACACACACTCCCACCATGACATACTGTGTCACCAGCATAGGGCCATGTGACCATGAACTGAAATTCTGAGGCAAACTAAATCTTTTCCCCTTAGAAATTGCTTACCTCCAGTATTTTGTCACAGTTGTGGAAAGCGGACTCACACCGTTGCCTTTACAAATCCTGGGGGCTAGGACAATAGCATTTCTTTTGGGGCAACAGTCCAACCCACAACAGTGCTCACCACTTTAGTGTCTGCAGAAGACCTCGCTGTATGAAGAAGGGATAGAAAAAAGAGAAGAATGAAAATAGGTTAATGGAAGAACATCTGCAAAGTGCATGTATTTAGGTTACCTGTAAACAGAATCTCTGGTAATGGGGTCCACTCTATTTAAACAGAGCCCCCAGAAATGGAAATGACCATTTTATGAATAATTGAATTGATACATTCTTAAATGTAGATAGTTATACAGCCTCCAAAAAGAATAGGATTTTTTTTTTTTTTTTTGTACAGGGAGTCAAACTCAGAACCTTGTGTTTCCCGGGTAGACATGGTGCCACTGAGCTATATCCCCAGACCAAGATTATATTTTAAAATGAGTTAATAGGGCTGGATGTGACTCAGTTACATATACGTATCCATATAAGAGCCCTTCTTAAGATAAAAGGCCCTAGGTTCAATCCCTAGAATTGCAAGTATACATAAATTTTAGTTAATGTGTTGGACTATGTGATTTCTATTTATAACTTCTATTAAGTATAATAAAAATAATACCATAAATGTACAGTGGAAATTAACAAACTATATTGGAGGAATGTTTGGAGTGAATATTTCTATGCACAAGCTAATGTTCCAAATGCTGAGTTCTGTTTTGAGGTGGAATATATAAATATATGATATCCTAATTTCTGCCAAAGCACGTTTTTCCTTAGCATTTTCAATGGTGAAAGATTTTTTTTCTCCTCTAATTTCTGTGCTATTTTCTTTTTGGATTTTCAGCAGCTTTTGGGTTGATATCAACTTGGTATTTTTTTTAATTAGAAAAGTTTTCTAATCACTGAAATCTCTTTAACTGGACAGATGTCGGTAATTATCTTTGGGTGAACAAGGCATGCTATAAAGCGTATAGCATAATTGCATTTTAAAAGTAGGGGACTCTAGCCAATCCAGAAAGCAGTTTGGCAATCTCTTACAACCTGAAACGTGTCACTGTCATGTGATCCAGCAATTGCACTCCTGGGCCTTTAGCCCAGAGAAATGAAAACTCACTCTACTCATGTCTTGTTGTTCATAGAAGGAAATAACAGGTAAATGATTAAACCAGTACCTATGCTGTGAAAGACTTACTCAGCAACAAAGGGAGCCGACTCTTGATGCACACACCAGCTTGGATGGATCCCAAGAGAATTCTGCTGAGGGGAAGCAGCGAATCCCCAAGGGCTATGTGCTGTATGATTGCATTTGTAGACCATTCTTTAAACGACAAAACTATCAAAATGGAGAACGTAGAAGTAGCTACCTTGGGTGAAGGAGGGACTACAGCAGGAAGAAGGTGGGCATGGTGGGAAAGGGGCAGCAGGAGGGACTCTTGTGGATCTTGACTCTCAGAGTCACTATCCTGAACCTCATGCTGAGGGAAACTGAGTCACAAGTGGCTGATATTTCCATATTGTTACTCACAATAACTTGTAAACCTATAATGATCTCAAAATAAGGTTTAGTATTTTAAATATAGGGCCCATCGGTGAAATCAGTAATAGAGCTGGTGGTTAACATGAGCAAGGACCTAGGTTCGATCCCCAGGACTCCCAGAATGAAGACCCCTTTGTAACATGTGGGTGAACACACAAAGGAGGGTGTGGGAGGATGCACAGCAAACTTAGCAAGTCTTCTGCAAGAGAACAAACCTGAAAAGAGATGGTTTACTTCTTTTTCACCTTTTATCATTTGACTTATTTCAGCAAGCAGATGTGACTTGGTGATTTTTAGACCCATGAGGTAGCAATAAAAATGGTGATGGGGCCAGGGATTTAGCTCAATGGTTCCGGCGTCTGCCTTGCAAGTGCAAGGTCCCAAACCCGATCCCTGATAACCACATGCTACAGTGGAGGGCATAATGACTCACACCCACCAGCAATCAGTACCACATACCACAGTGCCAGGCGTGGTGGCTCCCACCTGTAATCGCAGCACTCGGGAGGCAGAGGCAAGAAGACTGCTGAGCTCCAGGCTTGCCTGGGCTACATAGTGAGCTCAGGGCCAGCCTGAACTACAAGGCGAGACCCTGACTCAACAACAACAGCAACAACAACAAAATGGTGATGGCGAGGGTACAGAGAGCTCCACCCACTCTACCCATTTTTGTGGAGCGTGTCAGTCCATGTCTTTACTAACTTATATCTGTGGTGTGTGGACCAAAGGTGAGGAGCAGTGCGGGTCTTCAGCCTCGGGAAGCTCAGCAGCCCTGGCCTCCTCGAGACCCTGTGCCCCTCCTCACAGTCACCCAGGGGTCTCCACTGACTCCAGCACTCATTAAACAGCAAGGACGAGGTTAACAGAGGAGCAGAACTGGGCCATGACTGGGAGCCAAGAATCATCCTGGCGCCTCTGGATTATCACTCTGTACCCTTCTCCAGCTATCCCTCGGAGATGAGGGTTGTGCTGCTTATACAGATGAGGAGACCCAGGGCTTAACTGCTTTGCATGTTGCATCCTACACCATGGGTACTGTTGAAAGGTCCATGGCCACTTCTGAGCCCTCACACTTTATCTGCCATCCCTGACTAGGCCCAGCACATGTACCACTGGCCCTCCAGGTTCATACCCTTCAGAAAGCTGTTCCTGAGCCCCTCATGTAGCACTTTGGAGACAGCAGCTAAGGGAGCCCTCAGCTAAGGCAGCAGAAGGAAAATGGGGAAGGGCAGCTGGTGTCTAGCTTGTCAGTGGTCGGAAGCAAAAGCAGCAGGCTGGCTCCCAGCTTATTAAGGAAGCCTCTCTATTAGAAACACCAAGAGAGAAGTGTGGGTCTGGAGCAGAGCCTGATTCCAACACAGTGCTCCTCACTGGCTATGAGGTCAGTGACCTGTTGGAGGCCAACAGGACACTTGGCAGAAGCCGTGGAAAAAGACTTGGTCCACGCTGGAAATGGCTCCAACCCAGGCTACTCAAGCTCCTTGTTCTTCAAGAATTGGGAGGCTAAAAGGAGAGGGGGTTGGGGATTTAGCTCAAGTGATACCGCTCCTACCTTGGAAGCACAAGGACCCGAGTTCAACCCCCAGTACTGCAAAACAAAAGAATTGGGAGGCTGACCCAAGTATGTGGAGTTGGCTACACAGGTAGGGCATGACATGACACCCCATGTGTCCCCCTTCTCAGTGTCCTGTTCTGTGGGTTCATCCCCAGGCTGCAAAAACAGCAGGGACCTGGGAGAGCTGGAGAAGATTCTAGAAGGAAGAAATGGCCTGTCCAGTTGCTACACAGATCAAGGGTCCTGCCTTCTACCCAATGAATGATGAGAGGAGGCAAACACAGGCAAGAGATGTTCTCGGCTCTTCTGGAATTTTCTCTTGCTCTGAGTTCTCTACCTTCAGTCACACAGAATGAGGGGATTAGCATATGAACCTACTGTGCAGATCCAGTGCCCATCCTGAGAGGGATTCACGGTACTGTGTGTTTGAAAGAGAGAGAGTAACACAGATGGACAGACCCCCACCCTTGCTTTTGTCAGTCTGGCTTCTCTGCCTGTTTTCCACGGGCAAATACTTTCTCATTCTTCAATGATGAGGCTTTAGTATCTCCTTGGACATGGGGATGCCGCATGTTGCCTCCCTAAGGAAGTTCTACGTTGTACCTCTTGAATCCTTTCACTCTCATGGGTGTCCAGGCAGGAACATGAAAGGTGTGGTCTCCTTTGAGCCCCCCTCTTGTCACCAGTTGACTGAGGGTTCATTTGTGCAATTGGATACTGGGTGGGGCTGTAAGGAGGTTATAAGGAAGAGCCAGCCATAGAATGGGGTAGAGTATTCTGGGATAGGCCTGTGTTTGAAGCTTGTGGCAGCCAAGGTAGAATCTTCTGGAGAAGCTGTCAGCCACCACCATCCTGGGGACAGCTGCTGAGTGTGGGAGAAGTGACTGCTTGGTCAACAGTGCCTGTGTTTCTGTGGAAATGATGGGGCTGGAGTCACAGCTGGCACTGCTTTTAAGAGTCTCCAGGAGGGCCAGCTGTATTGATCCGGGCACTAGACTTGGGGACTTTGAGGACATCAGCAGTGTGCCTGGCCCCTCCCAGATCTCCACCATTGTCGTCATCCTATCAGGAGCGGTTTCCTGGCTGCTAGGCGCCCCCTGGGGGAAGTGAGGAGGATCAAAGGGGAGGGGCATGGCAGCCGTCCATCACATCACGCCCACTTGGGCTGTCATAGGGTAAAGGGAGGGGTAGGCCTTGTTTTTGTTTTTGTTGTTTTTGAGACAGGGTCTCGCTTTGTAGTTCAGGCTGGTCCTGAGCTCACTATGTAGCCGAGGCAAGCCTGGAACTCAGCAATCCTCCTGTCTCTGCCTCCCGAGTGCTGGGATTACAGGCGTGAGCCACCACGCCCTGCACTGTGGTATGTGGTGCTGATTGCTGGTTGATTGCTGGTGGGCGTGAGTCACCACTCCCAGCATTGTGTGTGGTTACCGGGATCGAACTCAGGACCTTACGCTTGCAAGCCAGGCGCCGGAACCACTGAGCTACCCTCCAGTCCCCAGGCCTTGTTTTTTTTTTTGTTTTGTTTTGTTTTGTTTTGTTTTGTTTTGTTTTGTTTTTTGCTTTTTGAGACAGGGTTTCGCTTTTGTAGTTCAGGCTGGCCCTGAGCTCACTATGGTGCCCAGGCAAGCCGCCGCGAACTCAGCAATCCTCCCGTCTCTGCCTCCCGAGTGCTGGGATGACAGGCGTGAGCCACCACATCCGGCACTGTGGTATGCGGTGTTGATTGTTGGTGGGCGTGTCTCCACGCCCAGCATTATATGTGGTTACCGGGGATCGAACTCAGGACCTTGCACTTGCGAGGCAGGCGCCAGAACCACTGAGCTAACCCTCCTGCCCAAGGCCTTGTTTTTTTAAACCATGTCATCCCTGTGTTTCTGTGTGTGCCCATGCTCCCCCCGGACTGGTGTCGCCAGAGCCACCTTCCTTCTCTCTGTCCCCAAGGCCTAAGTGGAGTTGGACACACACACAGTGCGTCAAACACTTCCGTGCCCAGAGGGAATGGAGGTGCTAACCTTTAGAAGGCTGACGGAGTTCTGTTACTCTCCTTCCCTCCAGGGATCTATAAAGGGCACTGCTTCCGGATCAATCACTTCCCAGAGGACAATGATTATGACCACGACAGCTCGGAGTATCTCCTTCGTGAGTGTCGAGAGTGGGGGAAGTGGGAGGCAGGAGGGTGGCTGGAGGTGAAGGGAGCCCCGTGGCCGTGACCGGCTGTGGGCAAGCTTCGCGTTTCTGCAGGCTCTGGACACTGCCTCTCCATGCAGAAATGGTGAGTTCGGAGGGTGAGGCGGTGCACAGAGATGGCCTCACATCTGGGTGGGTATGCACAGGGAGTTCCTCGGCTACAGATCTAGGCTCTAGGGAGACTGAGCCCTGGAGACACAGCTCCCCCGGCTGATGGGATTGGGCCGCTCCAAGAGAGCAGACTGGCTGGGCAAGGGAGATTTAAGACACAATGTCTGCTCAGGCCACCCAGCCCAGAGGAGTGCAGCTTCCGCCCACCAGGGCAAGGCTGGCCCCTCTCTCTGTCCACTCCCCAGCATCCATTCTTGAAAAACCAAATTAATTTGCAAACCAAAGTCACCCTCACTGGGTGACAGGCAGCCAGAAGGAGGTGGAGAAGCCGGCACACTGGCCTCTAAGTGAGCCTTCGGGTCTGTCACCTCTCCCTGTGGGCTGCCCCATGAGTCCCCCATGAAGTCTCCCCAAGTCCTCCACGAAGACTCCCCACCCGAGCAGAGCTACCAGAATGCAGCCCTAATGTGACAGTGTATGTTGAAATCCGGGGAACAGACCCAGACCACACCCTAAATCCAGACCACACCTGGGAGGGAGGGAGGAGCTGCAGCCGGGAGGAACTCAGGAATAACAAAGCCAGTGGTCAGTGGCAAGGTCGCTTTCCTAGTCAGCTAAAAGACACAGAAGGCCGCTCACCTCAGTGCCCTGGGGGCTGAGGCCAGCTTCATTCCTGGAAAAGCTATACCTGGGCCCTCAGAGGGAACGCCAGCCTTTCACCCTGCACCTACTTGGGGCCATTAGTTCCCCCACACACACACCCCGAGAGAAAGAATTTGGATTCCGAGTCCTCTGGCAAATAGAACAGTGTGCTGTTTCCATGGCGCCGAGGCCGGGTCAGGCTGCTCCAGACCCAGAACCTGAAATAATTCGGCCCGAGCTCTGCCCCGTGCCCCTCCCTCCCCCTCTCCTCTGCCACCTGTCCTCTGACTCTGCTTCCCGGGGCCCACACTGAGTCAGGCGGCTGCAGTTCCCACCAGCTGCAGTGGGTAGCGGCGTAGGTTACACGCTGCATAACCTGAGGCACGTCACTGCACAGAGCAGGGTGTAAGTGACAACCTTCAGGTTCCACAGTGCAGGGAGCTGTGGGGATGGAGCTGCGTGGCAGGAACAGAGGGGAGCCCTTTGGAAAAAATGGGGCCTCTTCATCCCCCACCCTGGCGGAAGGAAGGAAGAGCCAGTCTGGAGCCAGAGCCCCAGGACAGGATGGAGAAGGAGGGAGTGGGGGCTGCAGGCCAGATGAAGCACGTGCCTGCCCAGCCTCAGGCCGGCTAGCGGTCCTTGGACACCACCAACCGTGTCCCCAGGGAGGACTCGAGGGCTGGGAGTCCCACAGAGTGATGGTCGCAGCTAAAGTGAAAGTAGCAACATGAGCAATTAGAGCTTCTTTGGCACCCAGCCAAGTTCATTCACAAGCCCAGTTACTGCACAGAAGGTGGGGTCCATGGCTTTCAAGTCTCCAGCAGGTGGGGGTGCAGAGCTGCCTTCCCAATGGGAGGTATCTTTCCACTCACTGGCTGCAGAGACGGAGTTCTGCGTTGCTAGGCCTTTCTCTTCAGAGAGCAGGTTTGCTTGGAGGCAGAGTGGGTGGACACTTTGCTGAGACAAGTCAAGGTCACAGACCCCATAGCCAGCCGTCATCACAGGTGTGCTGTGTTTCAGGCACTGTGTTCAGCCCATGGGACACAGTAGGGGGGAAAACAAGAGTTCTGCCCTGCTGGTGGAGAGCAGGGTTGTGGAGGAAGTTCTGTGGCAGGGGTGCCTATGGTAGCCTACGACAGGGCTGGCCTGGTGCTCCAGGCATGAGCAGCAGCAGACCCAAGGCCACGAGCTCACATTTGGTCTTAGATAATTCAGGAAGGAGCCCAACCCTGTGCCCCACCTTCTGAAGCCCTCCGGAGAAGCCAGGCTCATGTCCTTGATTGTCGCTGCCACAGGGCTCCCAAAGGCCTCTGACTCCCGCAGTGTCCCCGCTGCTCTGCATGTCCTCAGCCCGGCTTTGAAGGCGTCACTAATCCACCCCTTGCCTCCTGTCTCTTCCATGGGCCTTGCTGGCGCCGAAGTTTGTTGCCCATTTTGCCCTGAGCCCAGTGCTTCCTCCTGGATCCTGCAGTTCCAGTTAGGTGGATGAACCAAGTGCTGGTGTTAGGGCTGCTGAGAGTCCAGGGTGCTCCAGAGGGCATCAGAAGATGGTGCCCATCCTCCCAGGAGACACACGACATCACTGGGGCTTAACTTGGCCAGCCAGAGATGGGCCAGATGCCAGCCTCCCCATGCCTCAGCCACGCAGTCTTTGAGATACTCAACTGGCACCAATGCCCGTGCCAACCCTGACTACCAAGTCTGTGTGGCAAGGCACAGGTGCTTGCAGGACTTACCTGATAGGTAGATAGATGGGTGGCTCTGAGCCTGGCCCGGGCCTCAGGTGACTTCAGAACCACACAGCTTCTTTCTCCCCGCTGCCCTGACCTGTCTGTAGGACCAGGGAATCGGGGGAGGGTCCCGGCAGGTTCTCTGTCCAGCGCAGCTCAGAGCACGTTTCAAAAGCACATCAAAAGCCTATTCCCGGCTCCTGCAGCGGCAAGAAGCCAGGCGTGGGATCGGGGAGGAGGCAGTGGGGTGGAGAAGAGGCTCTTTTAAAGTCCCAGACAATCCCTTGTCTATGAAGAGGGCACGCACTGGTGGGTGTGCAAGCCAGGGACAAACACAGCCTTCAGAGGCTGAGGCCCCAAGCCAGTCAGCTGGCCCAGGAGGGGCATCTCCCTGCTCTCCCTGATCCCCTGTCCCCACTGGGACCACCAACGCCCGTGTGACCAGATGACTGTGGGGCCAGGAGACTTGCAGGCTGAGCTGTGGGCTCCTCGTGTCTCTCGTGCCTGACACTATGGGAGGGACCTCAAGCCCTACTATGTGCTCTGTGTTTTCTCTGAATAAGCCTCTGAGGTGGGTATTCATTTCCTGGGGCCCCTATAGCAAATGATCACAAACTCAAAGCAACAGATATTGGCCCTCTTGGCTCGTGGCAACTGGAAGTCCAACATCAAGGTGTCAGTAGGAACCTGACCCTCTGCAGGCTCCAGGGCTCTTTTCTTAGTGCCACTGGCACTTTCTGGCCACCACACTCTACTCTGTACTTCATCTCCTTCTCTAGGGAAGAGCCGTGTTTCCCCTTAGAGACGCACTGTCGTTGGACTCGGGGACCACCTGGTTCATCCAGCACACCCTCATCTTCTGATCTTCTGTTACCTCTCCAGAGACCTTTTTCCAGCGAGATCATATGCAAGCTCCTGGGCATTAGAACCTTCACATATTAGGGAGTGGGGGGGGTTCCACCCTTAAGAGTTGGTGTCATTAGGCTTTCCTGGCTATGTAAGAGTGGATTCTGAGGGATGGTAAAGCTGTCTGCTTCCAATCCTCTACTGGCTGCGGGCAGAATGAGACACCACGGTCCACTGGCGTCTCACTGTGCCTACCTGCTGCCTCCTCTGTGACCTCACACAAGTGGTGAGTTGAGGCCAGTGATGGTGGAGATGAAGAGGAACATAAGGAATATGATTTAGGAAGCATGGGCTAGAGCCACACCCCAAGCAAATAAGCTCCTATGTGGACAGAACCAGCCACAGGACATAGACCCTACAGTGCCCCACCCCCACTCATGATTTCATTGTAAGAAGTTTTAGCCAACTGCAATTCAGAGATATGAAATCCTGTCTGGGTGTGGTGGCTCATGCCTGTAACCCTAGCACTCTGGGAAGTGAAGGGAAGAGAACTGCAAGTTCAAGTCGAGCCTAGGCAACTTAGCAAGACCTTATGTCGAAGTTTAAAAAGGCTGGAAATGATGCTCAGTGTGAAGGATTCTGGATTCAATTATTCAATTCACAGGACTGGGGAGGGGTGTCCAGAAATAAATGATTCCTATGTTTAAAATAATTCTATGATAATATACTTGTATAATTGTTCTATTTTATTATTGGCTGCTACTGATCTCTTACTACAACTAATTTGTAAACTTCATCACAAACATATGTACATACAGAAAAACCCCACTATATATAGACAGTCATGTTTTAGTTCACTGATGCTTCTGTTTACAACCAGTTTGGTTCTCAGCAACAGAATTCCACAAAACTGCTTCTGGTCACAAACTCTGCATCGGGGAGGAATGCAAGCACAGCCATCTTCCCCACACAAACACACACAGGCATCTTCCCCAAAACTGTAAAACAAATTCATCAAGGTACCACTGTCAACAGGGTCGGGACTGTGTGGGGTGCAGCGTCCACTGGGAGCTTGGCATGTACCCCCTGCAGAAAGCTGGGCACAACTGTTAGGAGCCATGTTTTGTAGGTAGGGAAAGTGATTTTGGAAAGTGGCTTGACCAAAGCCATACCACCAGCATGTCACAGGGTAAGGTCAGCACCATGCCACCTGATGCATGCAGTGTTACCTCCAGTCCTCCAAGTCTGGGCTTGGCCTCTGCAAACAAGACTTCCCAAAGGCTCCAGAGACCGTCATGAAGGCCCTAACCTCCTCAGTGCCACAGAGGGACTCTGCTTCCTCTCAGGTGATGGCACACCAGGAGAAAGGCAGAGTGAGGTGTGGGCAGATGTGACTCTGGGCCGCTTGGTGTCCGGAGAGTAACTACAGGCCTGGCATGATGGAATCGCCTATCCCAGGCCCTGAACCTCAGGCTGCAGAGCTCCCGGATGCTTATGGCTGTGGCCAGCAAGGTCAGCTGGTCTCACAGCCCTCTCTGTTCTATCCCTTCCCTGGCCCAGGCATCGTGAGAGCCTCCAGCGTCTTTCCCATCCTCAGCACCATCCTGCTACTGCTCGGAGGGCTCTGCATTGGCGCCGGGAGGATCTACAGCCGCAAGAACAACATCGTTCTCAGCGCTGGCATCCTCTTCGTGGCTGCAGGTGAGGCACCTGCCCGGGCTCCTTGTCCGCCCGAGCCGCGCTGACAGAGGAGCTGGGGCCCTGAGGACACACATGGTCCCCATCACCAGGGCGCATGCGTCCCAGAGGGAAGGCCAACCAAACATGCCACAGATGTGCGGGGCCCGGGAAGCCCACTGCCTAACAAGGTTTCTTTCTGGGGTGACAAACTGTCTTGGAACTAGACAGAGATGCCGACCACCTGTTGTGAATGCACTAAGTGCCACTGAGCTCTGCACATCTGCAAAGTTAATTTTATATTACACAAATTTCACCTCATCTAAAAAAGAGTAAGGGTGCAAGATGACCCAGGCCAAGTGCTGGGTGCTCTATGAGTCTCCCATGGGGGGCCTGGCTGAGGTGGGGTCAGGGAAGTATCTGCGGGAGTCGTGAAATGCCACGACCCGAAGGAGCTGGCCTGGTAAAGGCAGAGTGGAGCCCAGAATGGAAGCAGTGGCCTTTGAGTAGAAGAAACACTATAACATTGACATAGTTAACATACATAACTAGTGACAGCACTGACATTGTACCAGGTATTAGAAGCGATGAAGAGAAGGCTAAGGTACACGGGAGGAGGCATAGCACACCATTTTATGGGAAGGTCTGCAGATTTTGGTGTCGTTAAGGAGTCCTGTGGATACCAAGGGGCAACTGGGCTTAGGAGAAATATCAGTTACCAAAGTCAAGAAATACTCAGCAAGGAGGGAATGGCCGCCCGTTGTTCCCTGTCCTCTGGCTGCAGCCACGGGTCTAACCCCTGCTGCTCTCCTCCCCACCCCACTCCCCTTTGCTTCCTTCTCAGGCCTCAGTAACATCATAGGCATCATCGTCTACATTTCCAGCAACACGGGCGACCCCAGTGACAAGCGAGACGAAGACAAAAAGAACCATTACAACTACGGCTGGTCTTTTTACTTCGGTGCCCTGTCGTTCATTGTGGCGGAGACCGTGGGCGTCCTGGCTGTGAACATTTACATTGAGAAAAATAAAGAGTTGAGGTTTAAGACCAAACGGGAGTTCCTTAAGGCTTCTTCCTCTTCTCCTTACGCCAGGATGCCGAGCTACAGGTACCGGCGACGGCGCTCCAGGTCCAGCTCGAGGTCCACCGAGGCCTCGCCCTCTAGGGACACGTCCCCCGTGGGCCTGAAGATCGCCGGGGCTATCCCCATGGGGGAGCTGTCCATGTACACACTGTCCAGAGAGCCCCTCAAAGTGACCACGGCCGCCAGCTACAGCCCCGACCAGGAGGCTGGCTTCCTCCAGGTGCATGACTTCTTCCAGCCGGACCTGAAGGAGGGCTTCCACGTGAGCATGCTGAACCGGCGGACGACCCCCGTGTGAGCTGCCCCCCATCCTGCGGCACTGGCCTCCCCCCAGCACAGCTGTTGCTGTCACGCAGGAGGCCACGTGGTCCTTCATGCAGATGGAGAATGAACTGAAGCCAGACGCAACCCTCCCTGCTCTGCAGACAGCGTCATGGGCTGGCTTAGAGGAAAGGAGGCCAGGGCTGCGAGAGAAGCGGAAGGCTGACTTTATCCCCCTAAAAAGGTGTCTGGCTGCCCTGAGGTTTCTAGAATCTCCCAGGAGGCCTGAGAGCTTTCCTGAGGCTGCACGGGAAAACTAAATTGAGCCATTATCTCCTGCTGGAAACAAATCTTGCCGGAAGAATGGGATTTGGGGGGTCTTTGCTCCCTGCTTGGTAATGGGCCGCCAAAGGCCTCTCTGAGCACAAAGGGCTTCTGGGCACTTTTCAGCTGCCTTTGAGCCAGAAGTTCCTATGTCTTAGAATGAGGATGGCAAAGCTGATTCCCTATCTGTCTGTTTCTCCCTCTCTCTCTCTCTCTCTCTCTGTCTCTCTGTCTCTATCTCTCTCTTTCTCTGTCTCTCTGTCCTTGTCTCTCTGTTTCTCTCTCTTTCTGTCTCTGTCTGTCTCTCTTTCTGTTTCTCTATCTCTGTCTCTCTCCCTCTCTGTCTCTCTCTCTCTCTCTCTCTCTCTCTCTCTCTCTCGCCCTCTGACAGGGAATTGTTGGTGAGAAATAATCATCCTGAAGAGAAGTCTGCAGCCAACTGGTGCTTTGGCCTCGTGCTGTCCTGGGGCTGGCTTCTCTCTCCTGAGGAGACTGAGGCCTGCGGAGGCACTGAAGAAAGGCCGGGGCTGTTGACGGCTTTCTTGTCTTCTTCTGGAAGTTTCTGCCTCACTCAGAGTTGGCAGGCCCCCTGAGCCTGAGGGAAGAGTCCACCGGTTAGAGGCAAGGTGGCTTTGTGCCCTCTTGCTGGGTCCTTCCCCATTGGCCTGCAGAGCAGTTCTGTCCCTTTTGAGGGAACATGGGGGAGGTGGAGGCAGACCCTTGGGCTCCTAACTGTCATTTGGCAGCAGAATCCTGAGCCTCTCTGCAAGAAAGGAAACCCTGAGAAAAAACAGCGACCAAAAAAAAAAAAAAATACAGAACAAGCATCCATTTCCTAGGTGGTTATGAATCACAACCTGTCTCAAATCAACACCAGAAAAGCAAGCTGGGTTCATTTCTGCATCTGAAAAAGTGGCAGCAACACGTCCCCCGACTCCTGTAATTATAATTCACTCTGCTGCCACCAGCAAAGACGCAAAGGAAGAAGTTCACATAGGCCAGACTGGGCTTGGCTCCATCCTTAGCAGAGAGGAACCTCGACACTTGCTTCGAAACTGAGCAAGAGGCCCTGTTTTGCTGGTTTCCCACCCATTCTACCTTCCTTCTGAGGCGAGCAGAGAATATGGACGTGTGCCCAGGTTCGGAAGAACTCTCAGAAACATGGCACTTACCCTCTTTTCTATAAAACGCGTGCTTTCTAAGGAGAAATTGTTTCTTACTTTTTGAGACTTCACCCATCCTGGACAGTCGCCTGTGATCCCGGTAGGTGTCGCACTTAGACATGATGAGCAAATTCTTACCTCAGCCAGCTGCTCCCTGAGCCCCTGGGCAGACCAGCTCTAGGAGTTCGGACCCAGTCCGTGCGGCCTGACCTTCATCTTTCCCCGCCCACCCTTCACACGCAGGAGACGACACCTCACATCACATCTCCAGCCAACTGCCCCTGTGTGCCGGTGAGCTGAGAGGCGAGGCGTCCAGGGCCCCTTCGTGGTTGCTCGAAACCCTTTCCCCCTGGCGGGGTTGGCCCTGATGGTAGTGTGTCTGAGCATGCCTAACAGTGAGTGCCACCCAGGCCTGCCTCCCCACTGCCCTGGCCTCTCCTCCACACTTCTACTACCACGCCACCGTCTTACCAGGCTGAAAGAAGAACCATCATCCAGTGAGGTCAGGACTTCGTCTTCTTTCTCTAACAAAAGCAAGGCAGCCTGGCTGTTGCTTACACACAAACTGCCCCAGAAGTCTCTGTGGCTCTATAAAGAAACCTGTGCTCCAATGAATCCTACCTCTTGCCCTGTCCCAGGTGGAGAACACAGGGCCCACTCTGGGGTCTAAGGAAGAGTTGAATGAAAGGGAAAATGCCACAAAGAGGGACAGAAGGCAGGGCGCAAAAGAGCGTCAGATGCTCTAGCCTTCACAGCCTTTCTCCCCAGTGCTGTCCTTCTCCGGGGACCCCGGTCTCTGGCTTTCCCTTCCTTCAGCCAGGCCTGCTTGGGCAGAAGGGCAGAGCTGGTTCCCCATTGCAGCCAGTCTCAGACCTGCACCTTCCAGGGAGATACGTGGCCTGAGCCCACTTCCTGCCCCTCCCCCCCACTGTGTATTTCACCATTTAAGCACCTGTGATCTGTACCCACTATTGGTTTGGGGTTAGTTCTGTCTTTTTTTTTATTAAATAAAAACATTTTTAAAGTGTTCTCCTCTTGATGTAGGGAGATGGGGAGAAACTTTGCTTAAGTTCTCTTTGAGCTCATAGTGTCCCAGCTGTAGGGGCCACCAGACCCTCCAAGAGAAGTTGGAAGCTGAGGGTTGGGGGAGGGTAGTTCTGGCCAAGGCTGATATCTCTGACCTGAATCCGGGTCACTGGCCTCTTCCCCAGGACACAGGCTGACCTTAGACTTCTGGGTGGGGCCATATTTTCACAGATGATAGGCAACCTCATGGTGCAGTGAGGTGTGGTGTGGGCATCCGGGCAACAGAGTAAGCCAGTCTTGTCCTCAGAACCCATGAGTGTAGACAGCCAGACTAGGTCAAGCCATGGAGACACTAGGTTACTTCCTGGGGTTTTCAGGAAGTCCGTTCACCAGCCTCCTTTCCCAAGAAATTCTGCAGTGAAAAAGTAGAGGAGCCCAAATATCACAATGTGAGCAGTGGCTTGGGCTTCCTTCTGCCATTACAGGGCCAGACCGTCCAGTCCCAGGCAGAGCAGCTACCACTACAGTGCCCTGGAACAGGGAGGAGCCAGGTAAGGGATGGACGGGTCAGACTGGTCACCTTGACCAAGGCACTACTTTTGACATCTGCTGTCAATGCCAGGGTGGGCTGACCTTAGGGGTGGGCTCTGGCTGGACATCAGCCTTCTCCTCGGGGGACCCTTGATCCAATTTCACTTTCCACTTTCTTTAAGGACTATGACTCTTGAGTCTTCCTAAGAGGTAGAGCCTGCCCTTCCCAGAACCACAAGAACCAAATTCATGAGCCTTTGAGACCTCTGCTTCCATACAGGCCTTTGTGCCCTGGTCCCAGCACAGGGTGGTGAGCAGGGAGGCGGGGCCCAGGCACCCTCACACCAGTGTTTGTGGCGTGCTCTCCACTCCTTTAGCTTTCTGCTCTTGCTTTTTAAGCCCTCTTTCTTCCAGCCTAATAAGGCCCATGGGAGATGAATGTTACTGTATGTGTTAAGCCACCAGATCCCAGGGCCAGGGGAGTGCAGACCTTTGTCAGGTCCTAACTGCCCCTGGCCAAGCCAGGGCTGATCGTGAGGCCAGCCTAGAGCCAAAGCTGCCTGCCATTGCCCCCTCAAGCCAGGATTTCTGTGTCCCTTGTTTATTCTTAGCCCTGAAGAAACTCTGGCTCAGCACAAGCTTCATAGCCATCTTGGGTGGACTCTCATACCAGTCTGCATTTAGTGACAGACCACTACCTTATAGTCACATGATCACACGTTTACTTCCACTAAAAGCTCTGTCTCTGCCTCTTCCAGAGTTAGGACTGCAAGAAGCCACGCAGAAATCAGTGCTCCAATTCCTAATGGAAATACTGGACACAACCACCTTTAGCCCTTTGTCCCCATTTTACCCTTTACTCATAGGCTAACTCCATAACCAGCAAGAATGTATCACATACACAAACAAGAATGCAGCATCATTGTCTTATCACTTAAGTTCCTGGTCTCCATGGCCATGCAGATTCTGAGATCCCTACTGTGGAAGTGGCCCTGGGCAGGGACATCTAGTGAGCAGATAAGGAGAGCAAGAATAAATGACCTTGGGCTGGGAGTTTAGCTCAGTGTTTCCCATATCTGCCTTGCAAGCACAACATCCAGAGCTCGATTCCCAGTGTCACAAACAATGCTGGGCGTGGTGGCTCACACTATAATCTCAGCACTCGGGAGGCAGAGGCAGGAGGACTTCTGAGTTGGAGGCTAGCCTAGACTACACAGTGAATTCAGGGCCAGTTTGAACTACGAAGCAAGACCCTGTGGGGGCAGGGAATAAATTACCTTGTGGGTAGAGGTCTAATGGAAGATTTTAATGGTCCGTAATGCTGTGGCTTCACCTTCTGTGCACAAATCATTGGTTGAAATCTAATCATGTGACCACACCTAAGAACAAGGGAAGATGGGAAAAGTAGTCCATCCAGGAGGATGAAACTAGTTTGGGGAAGTACTGGTCAGTCTCAGACCTCGGTGGTTATCTTTCCATACATCCTTCAGTTCCAACATGATGTCTCTGATGCAGATGCCCCATGGTGAAGTGGGTCCATGGTACCTTCTGAGGCTGGGGGAGCAAACTTGACCAAACAGGAACATAGCATCATTGAATACTGTGACCAGATAGGACCAGCTCAGGTCTCTTATATCAGTGGATCTGCTCCATTGTGGAAAATGAAGCCTAGGGGGAAGGGAGTGGCTGGAGAAAGAGAATAGAAGAAAGAATAAAAGGAAGGCAGTAGTACTTTTGGAGAGATTTTCATAGCAATGAGGAGAAGGGAGATACTGCTAGGTCAGTGTACATTTATAACTCTAATGTCCTGAGGCATTTTGATTGTCATAGCTTGAAGATAGCACAATTGGATGTACAGGGTGGAGACTGAGGAGGCCACAAAATATCCACAGAACAGATCAGCCCCTCCCACCCACTTGAATTATACAATGCCAGTAATGCTGAGGCTGAGCCCACCCCAGCCTGATGCTGCAACAGAGAAACCAAGTAAGGGAGGTCACAGCAGGTGTTTGGTACTTGCACTGAGGCTCTGGACCCTTAGGAAAGCACCTCTATTTATTCCTACCATTCCTTTTCCCTTTGATGTGTTTAGACCTCTGCCTTTTCCCCCTTTACTTTTGAGCTACCAGTTTCAGAAATAAAATTTGGAGGGTGAGGAGGGAAATAGAGACATGGCCCATCAGAGGGCCCCAACTCCTCCAGCGAGGAAACAGTTACCCTGGCTCAATGACAGACATCAGAGGGAACATTCAAGAGAATTTCCCACAATGCACTGTTCTGGAGCAACCCTTGAAGGTGATGCTCTGAGAGCCAGAACTGTGGGTTTCCAGTGCCTATGGCTCTTTAGTTTGGGAGAATCCTGGCATCTGCCTGCATGGCTGCACCCAGAAGAAGCCCCTGTGGCCCAGTTATAGAGACCCTCTATAACTGAGAGAACCAAAATCCTGCAACCCAAGAAATAAGTGCAATTAAGATTTCAGTCCCCACAAATATGAGTTGTCACAGGCAGGAGCTATGGCTTAGGATTCTACCTCTGCTCACATTACTTTCATCCGAGAGTATCTTACATTTTGAAACAACCCTCAAAACATACGCTTTTTTTTGTTTGTTTGTTTGTTTGTTTGTTTGTTTCACAGAGCCAAGGGTGAAAATCAAGACTTTGCACATACTGAACGTGAACTCCGCCCCTGAAAGGCACACAGTTAGATCACCGTTTGTAATGGCCACATATGATGGAGACATCACTATTTATCTAAGCAGAAGCCTCTTCCTAGACATGGCTTATTTGCTTGTTCCTAGACCTTAAAGACAACTGAGTGACCAAAGTGCCAAGATGCTCAGAAAGCTCTTGGTTATCCTGGAGGCTCCACCTCCAAATCTGATCAGGAACTTGTCCTCATCCAGGGCCAGAGGGTTTGGGCTGTGAGGCTGGTAGCCATGCCTCAACTACCCCTCTCCATGCCCAGTATCTAGTTAGCAGCTTTCTGTCAAGTTCCCCTCGGAACACTTCACCCAGTAGGTTATGACTGCCCACCACACATAGTCCCCCCAGTCACCCAGTGCATTGGTTAGCACAGCTGTGTGACGCATTACTCCCAAACTTTGTGGCATTAAACATCAAGCAATCTCAGAGACGGTTGTCTCCACTGGACAGATATAGGCCAGGAGGCTTTTCCTCTGCTCCCAGGCTGGGGCCTCAATGTCCGGAAGCTGCAGTGCTGGACCACAGTCCTCTGGACACTCGAGGACACATACATCTGGCTGCAGAGGCTGACGGCCTCTCTGCCCAGCTTCTCTGAGCAGCCTGAGCTCCCTCTCAGCCCGGCGGTGAGGTCCAAGGGCCAGTGTCCAGAGAAAAGGCAAAACGAGCGACTCACAAGTCACCAAGCCTCACTTTCACCATTGTCCCAGACCCAGGCAGTGAACAGCATGCTTGGTTCCAGGGCAGAGGGAGCAACTCCAGCCCTGATTGGGAGTGAAGCGTCCCAGAAGGCACGGTGAGAGCAGGAGGGCTGCAGCAGTCATCTGAACCATCTGCCCTGAGCCCTGACCTCTCTAGTAAGCTGGGCTGCCGTGGCTTCTTTCTCGCCTGCAGATCCTCCATCTCCTTGTCCCTTCCGGGATTCCCCACATCTTGACATCTCTTGGCTGATGTCTCTCCCTGCCTTCTGGGATAAGTGATCCCACGTCCTCTTCCAAGGACATTGCTTCCCTCAGGCCTCCCTGGAGCAAGCTGTCTGCTCTGCAGAGATTCCTGCGCAAATTCCCAGTGTAGCACCCTGGCAGCCCAGCCCCGTACCCAGTTCCAGAGTTCTTTGGCTGGCAAGGAAGCGGCAAGGCTGAGAGGAAGCGGAGCATCCTCCAGAAGGCTGGCACAGAACTCCTGAGCTAGATCTTTTTAAACTTGCAGCTTCTGACAAAACTGCCAGCACAGTTTCAGGAACAGAAGTCTGATGGGAGAAAATCATGAACACTGGTCACTGGACCGGGCTCGCAGGATAGGGAAAAGTGGGTGCAGTTGTGCTCCTCCACCCTCAGGGCAGAAGTCTTCTCGGAGGCCCTGGGCCAATCACCCACTAAGCCTCCCGTGCTGTCTTGGCTTCTACTTGGCCAGCTTCTACTTGGCCACTCTTCCGTGTTTGTCAGAGGTAACAGCTTCTACTTGGCCACTCTTCCGTGTTTGTCAGAGGTAACATCTGGTGTCTCCTCTTTGTCCCAAGTCCTGCCCCATCATGTGAAATCACGTCAGCGTCTGTGGAGCCAACCACTTGAATTGATTCCTGGCCGTCTCATGTCCACTGACTTCCTCTCCAACCTGGGCCTTGCCCTCAGGCCTGCCTCTCCCCCCTGGTCATCTCCAAGGCTACATGCCACTTATACATGTTCCAGACCCCTTTCTTCCCTACAACTCCACTCCGGCTTCTTCCCTGGTAGGCTCTGCCCTAACCCTTTCTTTCCACTTTATTCATGAGCTCACTCCAGACCTGCCCCCTCCAGCTTTGCTTCCTCTACCCTAATGACCTGCTGTACATACTCAGGTTTTCTTTGCTGGGACAAATTACCCAACACTCACAGCATAGAAGAGGAGAGGTTCAGTATGGCCCATGGCTTCAGTCC
>PVIC010003347.1:0-51317 GCA_004025085.1 Thryonomys swinderianus
CTGGAATTACAGGTGTGAGCCACCACACCCGGCCCTGTGGTATGTGGTATTGATTGCTGGTGGGCCTGAGTCTCCTCACCCAGCATCATATGTAGTTACCGGGGATCGAACTCAGGACCTTACACTTGCAAGGCAGGCGCCGGAACCACTGAGCTAACCCTCTGGCCCCTAGAAATAATTCTTAATCATTATGCTACTTGTCTTTCCACTATAAATTAAAAAAATTTTTTTTTGAGCCAGGGTCTCACTTTGTAGTTCAGGTTGGCTCTGAGCTCACTATGTAGCCCAGGCAAGTCTCAAACTCAGCAATCCTCCTGCCTCTGCCTCAGTCCTGAGTGCTGGGATTACAGGTGTGAGCTACCACGCCTGGTATAAATTAATTTTGTATTTTAAAAAATACAACTAAATTAGGGCCCAGGATGTAGCTCAGTGGTGCTGTGCCTGCCTGGCAAATGCATTGTCCTAAGTTTGATCCTTGGTACCTCTAAAACAAAACAGAAAACTAAATGATGGTCCACAGAGTAATTTAACTTATATAAGGAAGGTAAGAGGAACTGGACATCAGAAACCTAATGCTGTAAAGTATTACTGCTGCCGTTTGTCCTTCAGTCTATTTGGGCTTAAAGAAAATTGGACAAACACATTGAACTGGTTTAAAACGTTTGACTTAGGGAAGTACCTTAGGATACACCCTTTTATAGAACGACCCATAAGACAGGGGGTGTCCCAGAAGGTGTGCTGGGTAAGACCTGCCTATCACACCTAGAGTGAGTGTGTGGTACATAATCTTGCTTCCTTGGGTCTGCCTGGGGGACTTCAGGTTTCTGGGTATAATGCTGGACATTCTGGAGCATTATTCATACTTGGGACTTATTTCTGCTGTTAATTTAAAAACATATTAAGAGAAATTCTTCATGCTTTAAAAGTCTGTGCTCTACTCTTAGAAATAAAAATTGTTGGGTGAGGGATGTAGCTTAGTGAGGCCCTGGATTTGATCCATAGCACGGGAAACAAAACTGCAAAAAGCAAAAGCTTATGATGTCTTGAGATTTACTGGAACACTAAGAGGGCTGTTTAAATTTAACTAGGTATCTTACACATCTTGGTTTTTGGATGCCTTCAACTACGCCATCTTAAAAAAGATTGATGTGCTGAACCTTAGCATCGGTGGTCCTGACTTCATGGATCATCCCTTTGTTGACAAGGTTGGTGGAGTCACCCCACAGGATGTTGTATTTGGATAGTGGCTCCTGCTCTTTTTGCACCTTAGCTTTGCGTCAGTTCTGGTGTGCAGATGGCTTTTCACCCAGGTGTTGACAGCTTTGTGAGAACAGATGGTTAATGACTTGAACTTTAGTGACTTGCCTGTCATAAACCAGCAGGTTAGGGACCTCAGAAGTATGTTTATAAGAAGCACCTGGCACTTTGTTGATTGCTTCTTACCTAAACCTGCAACTTAGTTTCCCCAACAATGGATGAAGCTGGGGTCTGCCTTGGGCATTGCATAGCCCTGTCTCCTGGGTGTTGTCCTCCCTGAACCATGCTGCTCACCAAAGACACCTCTGTAATGGTCAGTACTGCATCTGAGGGGCTTCCCCTCTTTTTCAGGACTATGTGTAGTGGTGGGGCTTTGGGGATAATTATATGTTGATTAAAATTGTATACTTTCACTCAGTAAATGCCTGCTGATTTTGCAGGTGTGGGAATTAACAGCTAACAACGTAATCATGGTCTCTGCGATTGGCAATGATGGGCCTCTTTATGGGTAAGCACTCCCCCAGAGATGACCCCTGAAACACTGGAGACTTGTGGTCAGGTCTGTGTATCTGTCCATGTGTACTTGTTTATGTCTGTCTAAAACTGTGTTATGGAAGTTTTCAATATTGAAGATGTAGACTGTGTAAGAGCTCCCAAGTACATGCTACTGGCTTCATCAGTCATCAGCTCAAGGCAAACCCGCTAACTTTTTTCTCAACATTGCTGTAAATAGTAATCTCGAATCTTACATTTTTTATTCTGATTGCTTTTTTCCCCTTAAAAATCAATCAGGAAAGTGAATTTGTTAGAAAGGGATTTTTATTGAGATGCTGTGTATACAGCATGCCATGCCTGGAGAGGGACAGTAGAGGGCAATAGAAGTGTCTTCTTTTCTAGGAAAGATCAAGTGCACATCCAAGTTGAGGAGGCAGAGGTTGCTAGGCCTTGGGTGGGACACAGACGGTGCCATCAGGAGAGCAATCGAAAGTCACTGCACTGGTGTTTGTGCTGGTTGGTGTGGGTTGAAGGAACATGAGAGATGAAATGTCCCCATTGAAACAGCCCTCAAGCTTCAGTCTGGTTCAAAATCTGAGGTGTCTGGCTGCTTCCCATTTGGATTTTGATGCTGAAGAGAGGGTTTATGAGTATTTCTTGTGCCATAATACTTTTGGAAGGGGATGATGGTCACTGTCCTATTTTGAATAGAGAGGGTGGATACAGGTTAGGACAGGACTGTAACAGTGTCTGAGGTAACTCAGGAGAGAGAGACGGTGACAAGACATGAGCACATGTGCTATGGCATAGTGGAGAGAGGATGTCTGCACTGTCCCTTTGTGTGTGCTTCTGGCTGAGACGGCCTGGGAGTGCTGCTGAGGGAGAAAAGGCCGTCTGAAGGTTCAGAGCAGTCAGGCAGTGTGAGCCTCAGCTGTGTGAAGAAGAGGCCCTGGGTTCTGGATGTGCTGTGCCCTATGTAGTGTGTTGTCATTTGTAGAAGTGTGCGGCACAGATGTACTTTAGCTTAGCTCTTCTGCAAAAAACACCAGTTACTGAGCCTCAGGGCTGAAGTTGCCCCCTTTTCAGTATCAGCAGTAGTTTCTTTATTGCTCAGCCCTCTTGATGCTAAGTATTACAGTGACTGATAGGACAAGGGAGGGTGGGAAGGTGGTGCCCTCTTGCCGACTCTAGTATAGGTGAGTCTCTCAGTGACTCCTGTACTCATCTTTGCTCCTTGGGTGGATGGATATTTGTGTACTTCTTGCATCAGATGGTGGAAAAACATTCTGGTTCCCCTGGATGGGTGGCCAGAGAGCTCAGAGCTCAGAAGGTAGAACAAGTGTTGACTTGGTGCTGTTGAAGTTGCTGGGTACAATCCCATGCTCTAGTATCTTGTTGCTATTATCTCTTAAGCCACTTGGAGTCACTTGTAGTTTAAACTGTTAAGAGTATGATATAGTTTTTTCAATAGCAGAGCTATAATACAAAAAGCTTAGAAATAGTCTTATGTCATGTACGATGGTGAGCTCTGTAATCCCAGCCTTTAGGAAGCTGAGGCAGAAGGATTGCTGATAGTTCGAGGCCAGCCTTATTTACAAAGTGAACTCAAGGCCAGCCTAAACTACATAACAAGACCCTGTCTCAAAAACCAAACAAATTTGACTGGGATCATGACATGTATATAAATGTACCTATATCATGGGCCGGAGATTTAGTTTAGTGGTTCCAGTGCCTGCCTCGCAAGTGCGAGGTCCTGAGTTCGATCCCCGGTAACCACATACAATGCTGGGTGTGGTGACTCACCGCCCACCAGCAATCAATACCACATACCACAGTGCCTGGCATGGTGGCTCACACCTGTAATCCCAGCACTCGGAAGGCAGAGGCAGGAGGATTGCTGAGTTTGAGGCTTGCCTGGGCTACATAGTGAGCTCAGTGCCAGCCTGAACTACAAAGCGAGACCCTGTCTCAAAAAAAAAAAAACAAAATGTACCTATATCACAGTAAAAAACTTAAAAAAATAAAATGGCTAAAGTGATTTAAAAAAAACAAGCAAAAAAGAATCCAGACTCATAACTGTTTAGTTTATATGTTCAAATCAGTTTCTTCTTGACTTGAATTGTTTTTTTCGTAATTCATTTCACTCTAGCATGTCTGCAGATCTGTGCATTTGTGTACAGAAGATGGCCTGGTTTTCTACTCTGGCTTTTTTCTAAAGTGCTCAGGATTGCAGCTGTGCCCATGTGCTTCTGAGGAACCAGACATGCTGCAAGAGGTCCATTAAAAGCTTCAGCTTCCAACCTTGGCCTTGCAAACATATGCAAGGAAATAGGGAACTGGAAGGAGTGAGGGAGAGTGCATCCAGAGCTGTGCCCAGCCAGCAGCAAGCAGTACAGTGACGACGAGGAAGGGGAGAAAGCAGGGGTGTTCTGTTCCTGGTTTGAGGACGGAAGTTGACAACAGCATAGAGGTGGCAGGAAACATGGTACTTGATAGGCAGCTGTGCAGAACAGCAGTCTGTTAAATGCCAAACAAGTCTTGTCAAGAAAGGACCTTTAGTAAAGTCTTAGATTATTCTGAGCAGATTTGCCCTTATTTGAATTATTCACTTGATTTCTCCCCTCCCCTTTTCTGTATGTGTCTCAATTTAGCACTCTGAATAATCCTGCTGATCAGATGGATGTGATTGGAGTGGGTGGCATTGACTTTGAAGATAACATCGCCCGCTTTTCCTCCAGGGGAATGACCACCTGGGTATGGTTTTCTGTTTAACATGGGGCTGAAGCCATCAGTCTAACACTTTGCAGTAATTATCAGGGCACAAGTAGAGAAGCAGCTTATGACATAGACCCCCAGGTCCACAAGTGGGTAACTAGGGCTATGGACTGTGCCTATCATAAGGACTAGATTGGCAAGGCTGGCGAGTGCGGAGCCACTGTGCAGGGCATGGGTCAGTTTGCAGCAGTGTCATCCATTCCACTTCTTTTTGTTTCTAAGTAACTTGCTTCTTAGGTGAACTAGACTCGTGCTCACTTACCCTAACTGGTAATAGGAAGACGAACAGTTCTCTCTCCAGGTGAGGTTTTTTTACCCCCTTAAGGAGTAGAAGCCTACTTAACAGCTTAATATAAATCCTGGTAACATGGAAATAACTGTATTTAGTTGCATATATCAAAATGAGTCCAACAAGTTAATAATTCAACTGCTTGGGGTTTGATTATGCAGCCAGTTCAGCTCCTTACCCATCAAAATGAAGTCTGATTCAATTCAGAGCAGCACTCCAGGACTCTTCCCCCTGGTTGGGGCAGTACGCCCTGGAGTTCTTTAGGGTCAGGTTCCCTTTTATTCCTGTGACTTGACAGGTGCTGAGCTCAGGCCTCACATAAGGCCCCAGAATGACTCACGGCTTCCTGGGAACATCAAGCTGGGTCCATGCCTGCCACACTCCATGCCATAGTCTTTGGTGTGAGCCTTAGTTCAGGATATTGCTGGCTCCAGGCACCCTCTTCCCCTGAAGGCAGCTTGCCTCCTCTTGGAGTTGACCCCCTGCTTGATTCCACAGTCTGGGTGACCTCAGTGTGACAGGCAAGGCCCATACTGTGTGTCCTCAGCATGTCTCTGTTGGTGGACACTAAGGAATGGGCAACTCCATTGTGAGTCTAAAGCTCCCCTGTGCACTCATTGCACTGTACTGTGATATCAGGGCCTTGGCTTTCACAGGGGCATTTTGAGAAATGTTCCTGCATTAGGCAGAGCTGTGCTGACACTATCTTTACTCAGGGTCCCAGATACAAGAAGTATTAGAATACGCATTAGCTAAAAATTGTATTGCAGGGCCAGGGCCAGAGATTTAGTTCAGTGGTTCCAGCACCTGCCTCGCCAGCACAAGGCCCTGAGTTCGATCCCGGTAACCACATACAATGCTGGGTGTGGTGAGTCACGCCCACCAGCCATCAATACCACATACCATATTGCTGGGTGTGGTGATTCACACCTATAATCCCAGCACTCGGGAGGCAGAGGCAGGAGGATTGCTGAGTTGAGGTTTGCCTGGGCTGCATAGTGAGCTGAGGGCCTGAAATACAAAGCAAGACCCTGTCTCAAAAAAAAAAAAAAATGTATTGCAGGTCCAGAGATTTAGCCCAGTGATTTTGGTGCCTGCTTAGCAAGTGCAGGGTCCCTGGTTCAATCCCCGGTAACCACATACCACAGTGCGGGGTGTGGTGACTCATGCCCACCGGCAATCAGTACCACATACCACAATGCGGAGCATGGTGATTCACACCTGTAATCCCAGCATTTAGGAGGCAGATGCAGGAGGATTGCTGAGTTCAAGGGTTGCCTGGGCTACATAGTGAGCTCAGGGCCAGCCTGAACTACACAGCGAGACCCTGTCTGAAAAAAAAAAGTATTACAGTAAAAGACACACTGCTGTTCATCCCCTAAAAATATTACTTTTCACTTTAAACACACTTATCTCATCATTCTTGTTTTTGAGACAAGGTCTCATTATGTAGCTCAGCTTAGTCTCAAACTCACCTCCCCCTGCCTCAGTCTCCCAAGTGCTGGTATTATAGGCATGCACTATAATGCCCTATCCCATCTTTCTTGCCTATAAGAGATATGATCATTCTGAAAGTCCTCTTTTGTGTTTATAAGATGTACGATCAAAACTAAATGTAAATGTGCTACTGAGTGCCATTCAGTGGAAAGTCAGGCCTGGGAAAGTATTATGGAATATCTATAACCACCTCATTCACCAGCTTGGACACTGAGCAACTTCTAGTCCTTCTTCAAAGTGACCATAGAAGGTAAACATTTTGAATTGATTCAGGACGTTGAGGTAGCCATGGCAGCACAATGAAAGACTTCCAGAACTTCAGAAAGTGGCAAGGATGGTGGGATAAGGGTGTTCAACATGAGGGGGATTCCTGACAATGTGTCTTTTACTGTAGTAAATGTAAAAGCAGTCTTTTAATATTTGCCTTAGTTTTTGGCCACATGTTGTAAGAAGTTATCTGTTTATTGATTGATTACCAGGGAAAGTTTTTCTGTTCAAGTCAGTATACTTTTTCTTAACAGAACCTATGATCCTCTTATGTTTCTTATTTCACCCCAGTTTCCAAGGAGCTTAAGAGAATACTTAATTAAATCTTTTTGCACATTAGTCATGGACCTTATTGATCATTCTAAGAAATATGGCAGTCATAGCCATATTCCTTACAAAGAAATATTTTTCTTAATTTTTAATTTTAATTTTCTAGTCCTAATGTATTTCAGATTTTTAATTTATCTAGAGAGAAAGCAGTTTCCAGTTTCTAGTCTTAATGAGTGACTAGTTTCTAGTCTTACATGTTAGCAAAAGGGAAATACTGACTTTGGATTGCTTTACAGCCTTGCTCTTATACTATTGTGTAAAATATTTTTAACAAAACCTGTTTTCTGCATTATCATCTAAGCTGATTTCTGGTGTGTACTGAATTTTGCACCCAAACCCGTATCTTTCCCAGGTGACACTGTGTTGAAGTCCCTGTGTTCTGTTCTGCTTTCATTACCTCATGACCCCATGTGGCTGTGGCCCAGCACACGTGATGGAGAACCTGAGTTACTCTTTTTTATAGGAGCTACCAGGAGGCTATGGTCGTGTGAAACCTGACGTTGTCACTTATGGTGCTGGAGTGCGGGGTTCCGGTGTGAAAGGGGGGTGCCGGGCCCTCTCGGGGACCAGTGTTGCCTCTCCAGTGGTCGCAGGGGCCGTCACCTTGTTGGTGAGGTGAGTGTGACACAGCAGAGACTGGCCGCTCAGTGCATCTGTCCTGGTGGGTATGAGGGTTGAGGCCTGCACTGCCTCCACTGTCATCTGTCCAAGAGGGGTGGGAGTCTGTCCCGTGGTACATCAGTGATCCATGCCCAGTGTACTTTGTAAGCTAGAGTGAGCTGTGAGGCATGTGCAGGGCAAATAGCTATTACTCCTGTTGGGGCTGCATTTTTAAATACATTATATGCAGGGCAAATTCGAGGCCAGCCTGGGCTACATAGTGAGTTGAAGGCCAGCCTGAACTGCATAGTGAAACCCTGTCTCAAAAATAAATAAATAAATAAATAAAAATAAAAATAAAAATACATTATGTGCTGAAACTGTCTATAGATCAGGCCAGAAACAAAGAGGAGGGCTATTTTCTTGCCATGTGATGAGGATGTATCTTTTATTAGATTTTATTGTGTATGTCTAGGGTGTACAACATCATGTTATGGGGTACATTTAGGTAGTAAAAAATTTCACTAGTGAAGCAATTTAACATTCCTGTTTTTTTGCGTATTTACCCACTCTTGTTTTTGTGACGGGGATTCTTCTCCATACCTTAGCTAAGAGAGGCCAGTCAGGGACTCCTCATGGGAGATGAGCTTCTGTGCCATTTGTATTCTTATTAAATCTTATATAAGCTTAGTCATCGGCCCTTACTTTTGCAGATAAGAGAACTAGAAGAAAATCCTCAAACATAGACCAACTTTGAAGCTCATGTGCTGACTTTTAAGTCAGGTGGGCCTTGTTTCCTTATTCTCGGAGTTAAAAAATAACAGACTCTGGAGCTACCATTCAGTTTTTTCACTGTATGTCCCCCAAAATTAATCTTTCTTTGTTCTGTCTACCTGAGGTATTGTGTTGTGATAACAAAAAACAGTATTGAAATTTATAGTTTATGCTAATTAAGGAATTAAATATTATAATTTTCATATTTAAAATTCTCTGTAAAAGTAAGTGAATTACATGTTGATATTTTGCTTATAATTCTAGAGATTATTAGTATTCCTTGCCAGAAGTAGCTGTCTCCTTTTTTGCTCCATCGTGCCTTATAAGCCAGAGCCAGCATTCTTAAAAAGGTCAACATTGGCCAGAATATTTCTGGAGACTCACTTTGTGCCCGCCAGAAACTCTGTATCCTTGTGATGTAAAATGAAACAAGGGGAGGAGGAATTGATGTTCTTGGATTTGCCAAATGGACAGCATTCAGCTAGGGCTCCTTTTTCCGAGCCTGTTGATTCTGGGTGTGGAAAATATTAGTCCACTTCTTCCACTGGCCATGATGAGTAGCAGGGAGTGAGGGTTCTGGCTTCACTACTGAGCCCATCAGCCATTTCTGCTGCAAAATGAGCTGGGGTGGAGGAGTGGGGGTGAGGAGCCTGTTTTCCATTCTCAGTGCAACGCTCACTGTGGATGTTTTGAGCACCAGAGAGACCTTTCACTCTTGCCATATCCTGTGGCAAATGAAATGCTGTCATGATATCCAGAACTGCTTTGTCACTTGACAGTTGCTCATGATCGATGCCAAGCAACAGGGAAGTGGAGGACCTTTGGTTTTGCTTCATAGACAGGGAAAGGAGAAGGTTGTTGACCTATAGCTTCTAGCAGTTCTTTTAGTCTGTTACTACCATTAACCCTACTCTATTTCTTCTTGTCAGATTTCTCATTTAGAAAACTTTCAAAATGCTCATATAAAAAATATTTAGGCCCCTGCTGGGGATATACATGAAAGAATTACAAGATTCATATCATAGCAACATATGTGCACCCATGTTCATAGCAGCTCAGTTTGTGGTAACTAAATCTTGGAAACAACCCAGATGCCCATCAACTCCAGACTAGATAAAGAAGATGTGGTTTTTAAAAATAAAATGGAGTATTACTTTGCCATAAAAATGATAATTTTGAGTCATTTCTACTCAAATGGACGTACCTTAAGGACATACTCATAAGTGAAATAAATAGGTCCAGATGTGTAAATATCGTATCTTTTCTGTGGAATGAGAAACTGAAGATGTAAATGAATTCTAGAATGCATGATAGATATTGTGAAACAGTAAATATTCAAAGGGAAATGGGGTTTGGGGTAAGTAATGAAGGGAAAGAAAAAAATTTGATGGTAAAAGGAAACAAAGCTTGTGCATATAGGGGTGGGGGTTGTAGGGCAGGTAGGGGAAGGGGAAAATGAGAATTAAGTCATATACTGGTACAAGTTCTCAATGTTGAGTTCTCAACGTAAATGTGATGTGTATATATAATGTACCAATAGAGATTCAAATTAAAAAAATAAAAATAAAAGTACATTTGAATAAAAAATATATATTTAGGGACTTGGAGAATAAATTTCCAAAATCTTTTTGCTTCCTGAATTGTTTTTCCCCCTCAACTTGGGGAGTAAAATTTACTTGTGCATAATACACAAAAATGAATGTTTTAGTGCTATTTAGCCACGTTCCTGGCCAGGTAGAGCCGTTTGTTAGTTTGCTTAGGTGCATCTTGGTGAAGTGCTACAGGTGGCCAGAGTCTGCATGTTGTGGCAGACTGAAAATTTTCAGTCCCACAGGACTGAAAATGGTAGTCACTTCACCCCTGCAATAGCCCTCCTCTCCAGGCAGTTTATGTCCCAACTACTCCCTTGCCCACCATCTGTCCCCTACCTTGGAGAGTCAGTACCTCTTTGATGTTCTTATCTCCTGCAATCTGTGTGGTTCATTTAGTCAGATAATCAGGAAAATATGTGTTACTCTAAATTTAGCATGAGGAAAGGAGTATGGGAAGTTACATGGGGTCAATCCAGAGAGGTGAGCTATATCCTTGTTCTCTCATGGAATGCCGCCAGGGAAGGCTAGTTAAGTTATAAAACGAGATTGGAAACTGATTTTCACTCTTTACTGAGAGAAACAATGCTTGATTTTTCTTCTAGCACAGTCCAGAAACGCGAGCTGGTGAACCCTGCTAGCATGAAGCAGGCTCTGATTGCGTCCGCCCGGAGGCTGCCTGGTGTCAACATGTTCGAGCAAGGCCACGGCAAGCTGGATCTGCTTAGAGCCTACCAGATTCTCAGCAGCTACAAGCCCCAGGCCAGGTTGGTGTGTGACCTTCACAGCAGCCTTTCTTCCTCTCTAGGTGTCAGTCTCCTTTGTATGCAGGACCCTGGCTCACACAGCTCCGCTGAGCACTTAGGCGCTGCTTCTGCCTGGGTACTGGATAGCCAAAGTCCTGTTACCCTTCAGAGAAATTCATAGTTTGTTCAACTTTTAAAATAATTCTAGCTTAACAGACAGTTTTTAAAAGTACTTTTCAGTTACCGTTTGCCTGGCTTCTTCAAATGCTGACATCTCAGTAGATTGTAGTACAGCTCTTAAAAGTAATGCATCAACACCGGGCATGGTGCCTCACACCTGTGATCCCAGCACTTAGGAGGCAGAGGCAGGAGGATTGCTGAGGTCAAGACTTGCCTGGGCTACATAGTGAGCTGAGGACCAGCCTGAAATACAAAGTAAGACCCTGTCTCAAAACGAAAAAAAAAATGCAGCACCATTGGTACAGTACAGCCCTCCAAAGATCTGCAGCCATGTGCACCTCCAATTTCTCTGCTGTATTTGTCAGTTTTACTGTCACTGGAATGCAATACCCACCACCCACAGCTTACAAGAGAAGAGGTTTTAATTTGCTTCTGGTCTCATTCCACAATTTGCTGGCTCTAAAAGAGAGATATCAAGTGGAAGGGTTTGATGGAAGAGAACTGCTTAGTTCATTGTGTCCAGGAGCAAATAGGGAAGGGGCTGGTACCAGACAGATTCCAAGGCCATATCTCACTGACTGCCAGACATACCTAGAAGTGTGCTGACCCCAGGGCCAGTCAATTTGAACTTCCTCCCTAAGTGCCAAACCCCTCATGTTCCTTGTCTGGTTCAGGGTCCATGCCCCTTATTTAATCCTTACCATTATATAATAAAATCACACTGTTTTCTAGAGTTGTTTATGTCTTCTTGCTGTTCATTTTTAATGTAGGTGGGCTCATTTTATATCAGTGTTTAGGTTGCTTCTATATTTTGTAATCATAAACTGTTGAGTGAATGACCTTGTGCCTTTTGTAGGAGGGGTTTCTTCAGGGTAAATCCCTTGTGGTGGCATGGATGGGTCACAGCTCTGTGCGGACATACCTTGTAATATTCTGTTACCATATTCCCCCCTGAAGGCTGGTAACGTCTTATTCCACCAGCAGTGTGAGCGTCAGAGATTTTGTCATATTTGTTACCTTTTGCCAGTTTTGTGGGTGAGAAATGGTATCTTTGTACTGTTTTAATTTGGAGATCTCTAGTGTAAGTGGACTGTTTTTCTTGTAAACTGTCCATTTCTTGTTGTTACTTTTGTATGGAATGTTTGGTGGTTCTGTTTTGAAGAGTTCTTTGTATATACTACTTCCTGGCCAGTGAGACATGTTGCAGATCTTTCTCCCATTTTGTGAGGTGTTTTATGTTTTGGTTTGGTTTGGATTTTTGACTATATGTAAGGGGTTTTTTGCCATGTAGTTTTTCTGCATTTTGTTTTTGAAAATAGATTAATGTTAGTTATTTGTTGTTGCTGCTGCCTATTTTGAGTCATTAGCCTTTCTGTGTATGGAGTGAAGTAAAAGGAAATTTCCCCATCTTTTTTGATACATATTTGCTTTTTTGAGATTCCTTGATTTATTTGAAGTTTATTCTTATCTACGGTATGAGGTCTGGGTCCAATTTATCTTTTACCAAATGTCACCCATTCATTACAGTTCTGTGTATTTAAAAGTCCGTCTTTGCCTCAATGATGTGAAGGGCCATTTTTATCATGTTCTGACTTTTTACATGCTTGGGGCCATTGTTGGGCTTTGCTTCCACGTGGCCACTGGTCTGCCTGCACATGCCCACTCCACCCTGTCTCCATAGTGAAAACTTTGCTGCATGCCTTCATTGCTAACAGTGCTAGTTCCCTGCCAGTTTTTCAGTGTTTTCTTGAATGCTTCTCTTCCATGTGGATTTTCCTGTCAACTTACCTAATTCCTTAAGAGAAGCTTTTAATGCTGAGCAGAGAATGTGTTTCCATTTGTTTAAGGTTTTTATGTGTGGGTTGACCATTGCCTGCCTTGTAAGCTTTACCAACTTTTTTGGTAAACTTAAGTGTTTATTCTTTTTGTTTTGTAGATAGAGTTTTTGCCTCTTTTATTTATGTTTTATATCTTATGAATTAGTGAGTTAGTTTTAGTATTCTTTCAGGTTTTCTGGGAACTATATGAGGTGCCAAATGGAAATAGTGATAGTTGTAACTCTTCTTTATTAGTTTGTTTTGTTTTGTTTTTGATAGTGCAGCAGTTGAATCCATAGAACTGAGTTATATCCCAGCCATTTTTTTCTTTGCTTTAGTTTTAGATAGGATTAGACAAAGTCGCCTAAGATGACCTCAGACTTACAGGTCTGTGCCATCATACCTGGTGGTCTTCTTTACCAGTTTTTAAGCCATTACTGCTTTCTTCTGTCTAGCTGCATTGGTGAGGATCTGCAGCATAATGCTAAATAGTGGAGATGGTGGGCATCCCTGTATTGTTCCTCAAATTAGTGGAAATGCCTTTTGTATTTCTCTGTTAAGATGCTGGCATAAACCAAGATGTGTAATAATTCTACCATTGTATCCTATTATCCATCAATTACCATTTTCTTCAGTGTTTTCATCAGGGCTGTGCATTGAGTTTTGTAGACTTTTTTTGGCATCTTTGAAGGTAACCGTATGACTAGTTTAGGCCAGTTAATATGGTTTGTGATATTAATGGCTTTCCTATTGTCAAACCAATCTTACATTCCTGAAGTAAATCCCATTTGTTTGTCATGTATTATTTTTTTAATATGGTACTGAGTTGCTTGGTATTAATTTTGGGGTAAACTGTTTGCAGCGCACAAGTACCAGCAGAGTTCCCAGGCATGTGTCAGGTAGAGTAGGTGCCTTTGCTGCCACATGCACTGGTAGCCACTGGGCATTTAGGAATTTTATTTTGTCTGTCTGTCTATCTATCTATCTATCTATCTATCTATCTATCTATCTATCTATCTATCTATATCTATCTATCTATCTATCTATCTATCTATCTATCTACTTATCTATCTATCCATCCATCTATCTATCTAGTGGTACTGGGGATTGAACTTGGGCCCTTGTGCTTCCATGGTAGGTATGGAACCACAAGATCTAAATCCTCGGTGCATTCATGAATTTTAAACTACCTGGGTCCTACTTTAAATGACTGAATGTGACACATTGATTAGAACTGCTGATGAACACTCCTATATCCCTAAACATATTTTTGGATTTGTATATATTCACTTGGCCCCAATAAATATTTGTAATTACAAACTAACCTGAAGTGCTGTTTGCATATTGGTATTTATAGCAGGCTAGCCAGGTTCACATGCTTCTGAGGGTGCAAGGTCCTCTTGGGTGCCATCCTGTCTGAAGCTCCTGCCTCCCACGTGTCTTCTGGTGGGCACTCAAGCTTCTGAGACTGATGTTAACCAGCACGAATTCATCTCAGATAAGGGGAAATGGTGACACAAAAGCATAGGAGTACTGTGTATGCTCCTCTGAACCACCTCTGTCTGGGTTCTGCATCCAGAACAGGCTCAGTGCTTTGCTAGATGGACTCACAGGACTCAGCTAAGATGATGGTATGGTTGTGCTTTGCAGCAGCACAGTAACAATGAGAGCACATGTACAAAGGCAAAGGACACCAGTGTAGGGAGTGTGGAGAAACCAGACTGAGGTTTTTTAGTGCTCTCCTCCGTCATTCCCTCCCCCAGGCAGGGTCTCACAGAGCTGGCTCCTCTCCCAGTAGCAAATGGCTGAACACATGTGTGTGTGTTTCTGCTCAGAGGAGGCCCCCCCTATGTTTTGAGCCTGAGGTTTCCATCGGGGCTGGTTGTGCATTAATTGTCTGCCATTCATAACAACTGGCAAGGGGCAACAGGTATCCCTGTGCATTCTGCTGTTTGTACCAACAGTATGGCAGACTGGGATGAAACCTCTGTGGTGCAGGAACATTGCACAGCTCAGTTCCCAGATGCCAACCTGGGCAGCCAGGCAAGCAGGCCTTTCTGAGATGTTTTAATGGCTTCCTGCTCACTGCACTGTTTCCTGACCTACTCTAATGTGGTCAATGCTCACACTGCCTTTCTTGTTTCAGTCTGAGCCCCAGCTACATCGATCTGACCGAATGTCCGTACATGTGGCCCTACTGCTCCCAGCCCATCTACTATGGAGGAATGCCAACGATCGTCAATGTCACCATCCTCAATGGCATGGGAGTCACAGGAAGAATTGTGGATAAGGTGAAAACTCTCTGACTTGTTGATGACTTAGATATAGCCCAGACCTTTGTGCCCTAGTTATCTTTAATGAAGCTAAGAAAAGAAAATGCTCCTCTCCTGTCTACCATCAAAGAGCCATTGCAGGTGGTGATTTGCCATGCCCTAAGTTCTGAAAAGTCAGGACATAAGTTAAGGAAACCAGTTAATTTTTTGCTTTGGCATCATGAGTTTGACTGATGAATTAATTTGATTCTTGGCATTTTATTCCTTAATAAACATGGGTGGGTTGTCATTTTTATAAGATATCCTTTTGAGTTTTGGGTTTATAATTTTTGATAATTTATTTCATAGACATTATCACAGCAGTAAGGGACTGGGAAAAAAGAAATACAACCCCAGCACATTAATAAAGCTCTGTTTTTAAAATATTTACCAGTGGCTAGGTGTGGTAGCTCATGCCTGTAATACTAGCACTCAAGAGCTAGAGGTAAGAGGATTGCCATAAATTCAGGGCCAGCCTGAACTACAAAGCAAGACCCTATCTCAAAAAAAAAATTAAATATTTACCATCCCTTACCTGAAATATATACTTTGTTATCTTCGTGTGCCAGGTAAAAATGTATTACTTTCTTTCAGTTCTCATTATGGTGTAGACCTCTAAAAATATACCAGCAGGATTTTGATGTTTTTGTTAACATGATACTAAATTGATAATTATAATTTATTTACTATTTTCCCTTGCCACTTATTTCCCGTGGCAATTAAGTGGCTTTCACCTCTGAACATCTCAACTATATTTGAATGTCTGTTTTTCTTCTGAGTTGTTTCCTTAACAAACTCCCTGGTTTGGAATTCTGAATCAAAGAGTATGAGCATTAATTATTGGGGTTCTGGGCACATGGAAACGAATCCTTTCCAGGAGATTTATGTCAGCTCAGACTACTGCTGGTGGTATTTAGAGGGAACATGTCTAGCATATCTGTGTTAATGGTATTTTTTTTTTACTTTTATTCATGAGTTCAAAAAATGGACAATTAGGGTCAGAGATTAGCTCAGTGGTCTGGCCCCTGCCTAGTAAGCGCAGGGTCCCTGGTTCAATCCCCTATAACCACATAGAATACTGGGTATGGTGACTCACACCCACCAGCAATCAGTACCACATACCACAGTGCTGGATGTGATGGCTCATCCTGTAATCCCAGAACTTGGGAGGCAGAGGCAGGAGGATTGCTGAGTTGGAGTCTTGCCTGGGGCTAGAGTGAGCTCAGGGCCAGCCTGAACAACAAAGCGAGACCTTGTCTCCAAAAAAAACCAAAAACCTCCTTTCCTAGCAAAATAAAATAAAATAGGGGCAGGAGACTTAGCTCAGTTTTTCTGCTGCCTGCCTCTCAAGTGCAAGGTCCATAGTTCAGTCCCTGATACAAAAAATAAAAACTTTCCTTCTTATTGTTGTGATGCTGTATCCTACAAATATTTTTTTCCCTGTTTTTGTTTGTTTTGTTTTGTTTTTTTTTATACTGGTTCACATGGAAAGTATATTCTTGCTCTGTGGATTTTGTCAGAAATGAGTAATTCAGGTTCATTTGAAATACTGGCTAATTATAAGAACAAATGTGTGTTTCTTCCAGATGGTCTCCTCATGTTCCTCTTTCTGCTTTCCTCTGATCTCAGAAGAACAGCAAGGATAGTCAGCCCACAGCCAACCCCACCATGCCAATGGCGGCCCCTCAGTGGCTGCAGAATTTGGTTGAGGATAATTGATGTTCATGGCATTTGATGGTTCTCAATTAATGGATTCTTTCAGGATACAGCTAACTGACATCTAACCTGAGAGCTAAGAGGTTTCATTTATATGAGTTTTTTTTAGACAGGATTTCACTCTGTGAATCAGGTTGGCCTTGAACTCAGTCTGTCGATCAGGCCAGCCTTGAACTTGTGGCAATCCTCTTGCTTAAGCCTTCCAAGTGCTAGGATTACAGACATGCGCTGCTGTACCTGGCTTATATAAGTTCTTTAATCAGAATTTTCATCAATGAACTTGGCATGAGTCCCCTTTTCTTTATATGGGAGGGGTCTCTGTGAAATTGGAGACTATTAAAATAGAGGTACTGTGCATATATTTCATCTTTCCCAAGGTAATGAATTTCTCAAGAGCTCACGTCGATGGTGGGGGACCTGGGCTTTACCTGGTTCTGCATTTCCCTCTCCGAGCCTTTACTTAAGCCTACCCTGGTTTCTTTCTACTGCAGCCTGAGTGGCAGCCTTACCTGCCACAGAATGGAGACAACATTGAAGTCGCTTTCTCTTATTCCTCGGTGTTGTGGCCTTGGTCAGGCTACCTGGCCATCTCCATTTCTGTGACCAAGAAGGCAGCTTCCTGGGAGGGCATTGCCCAGGGCCATGTCATGATCACGGTGGCTTCCCCAGCAGAGATGGAAGTAAGCAATGCCAAAGTGGCTTATTCCCCTTCACCTTTTACTATCCCAGGCCAAGCAGGGAGGGAGGGGGCAGCCTTAATGCTGGAATCTGTGTTTACAGTGCAGTGGACAGACAGAGTGAGCCCTGCTGTCCATGAGTAATAATACAGGGCCCTTGAGTAGTGGAGATCACCACCAACTCTGCTGATGGGACTGTTCTGCTGTCTTAATTGTGGCCCAGGGACAAGCTTCTTGAGCTAGATTTCAGGCTCTGAATGAGGGCATTGGAGTTGGTCTTTTCTAAAAGCAGATATAAGGTCATCCTCTGTAGCTTTTAGTTTTTAGAACTAAGTGCCTTAAATTTTGTCTTCAGCTCTTAAGAGTTTGAATGGAATGTAATTGTGGCATGTGAACATTCACTCATGCATAACACGTTCAGATTTTGTGTGATAAATAGAAATGACCTCTTTAAACCTAAAAGCCTTGAGGGTTTTCCCTGAGAAAAGGAAACATTTCAAGTTTCTGGGGTTTTTTTAAAGTCAAAGAATGGTGCAGAACAGACGTCAACAGTGAAGCTCCCAGTGAAAGTGAAAATAATTCCTACCCCGCCTCGGAGCAAGAGGGTCCTCTGGGATCAGTACCACAACCTCCGCTATCCCCCTGGCTACTTCCCCAGAGACAATTTAAGGATGAAGAACGACCCTCTGGACTGGTAAGCGGCTGCCGTGCTTGGGTGCACTTCATCCCTCCTCCCATCTGGGGCCACGTACCCACATGCCTGCCACCTTTGGGGCCCCTTGTCATGCTCTGAGTGAGGATACCTCCTCCTTTGAGATGTTCCTGAGGATAATTAAGTATATATGCTCTGAAAATCTTGATGTCCTTCTCTATTGCTGTCTTTCCCTGACTTCCTGTTGAGTTGACCACATGGAATAAGTCCCACAGGTAAGCTTTTGCCAGCCCTTTCCTGTGCAGCCTTCTCCACCCTAGCTGAGGCCACACGTTCCTCTCTAGCCTCCTGACAGGTCTCACACTGTTGTTCTTGTTCCTCTAAATTCCTTTCCATTTCATGATTAAAAATGAAGCAGTTTTCAGTGATAGGCCAATAAAGGGAGCCTGGGAGTGAAAGCACAAACTCTATGATTTCTTTCACTGTCCAGTGGCTGCCTCTTCTGACTTGTTCACATGACCAGACCCCTCAGCTGGGCTGCTTCCCTCCCTACTCCTCACGTGGCCCTGGCCAGCTGCTGGCCCCTTCCAGGCTGCGGGGCTGCTGGGCTGACTGTCTTGGCCCAGAAGTCAGGCTCATTTTTGTCTTGATCCATTGGGCTCGGCATCATGTCACTCAGAGATGGTCAGGTAGGGCTCTCTTGGGAGTAAACATAAGTCATTTTATTGCCTGGCATAATTGCTTTCCAGGAACGGTGACCATATCCACACAAACTTCAGGGACATGTACCAGCACCTGAGAAGCATGGGCTACTTTGTGGAGGTCCTCGGCTCTCCCTTCACGTGCTTTGATGCCACTCAGTATGGTGAGCAGCAGTGGTGTTTTGGCTAGACACTCTTCCAGCCCGAGTCGAATGTGTATGAAGTATTTGGGAACAAACCACAATTCAGTGATAAGCCTATAAGGGGGCCTTCTTGGGCACGGTTCCCACTTCTTGCTGGAGATGGGAGCAGACAGAATAACCTGCATGCCAATTGCAGGTTAGGGCTGTGACAGTTGAAATATGGATGCATCAGATTGATTGGGAACAGGGAGGAAAGAAGCTCTGGTACTGTATTTTGCTCCTTGAATAAGTGAAAAATTTTACATTGAGCACAAATGAAAACCAGATACCACAATTAGCTGTTCCCTGTGCATTACTGGGCTGTGATCCTTTATTTTTCATCCTCTTCTTTGGTGTGGTACAGAGTGTCACAAACCAAATTATAGAAACCAGTAACTTGAGGTATGGATCCTAGGAAAATAATATGTTTCTAAAACAGTGACATCCTGTCCTTTGAGGTAACAGTTTTCAAACCTTAGCCCTTTGTCCCTCAGGAACTTTGCTAATGGTGGACAGTGAGGAGGAGTACTTCCCTGAAGAGATCGCCAAGCTGAGGAGGGACGTGGACAATGGCCTTTCACTCGTCGTCTTCAGTGACTGGTACAACACTTCTGTTATGAGAAAAGTGAAGTTTTATGATGAAAACACGAGGTGTGTAGGAGTTGACATTTGGATAAAAGCATGACTTGGGGGGAATTACATTTTACCTAGCAAGTAGTTTTGTGATTCTCTGGCCTACTGGTAGTTTCTAGGCAACAAAGAGCATGAGTGGAGAAGCTCTTTGTAGATACAGGAGAAAGTTGCTCATATGGTAAGATTCTAGTTGATCCTAAGTGGTAATTTAGAGGCCCATTGTCTTTCCTTCCCTTAGATGTAGAGACACTTTAAGTTTTTGTTTAGTTGTTTTCTAGCCTCCTATCTCTATTACTAAATATATGCAAATTTAAATGCACCAAAGGAACTATTATTTAAAGTGAAGTACTAATTAAGTATTGATCAAGGATTCCTAGTGTATTATAAATATGTCATCTTTATAATATACTTTGAATTTTTCTCTTTGGAGTCTAATTTCAACTTTTATAAGCTTCTTTCTCCTTTCTTTTCCTTTACTGATTTTGGTTAAGTCTTGGCTAAGCATTTATGTGTGGTACATTTCAATGAAGTAGAGTTTTAGTTCATAAAGTGTAGCCATAATGTATTCTGTACATTGGCTCAAGCAGTTATGTTTGCAGTGTTTCTGAAACCCAGACAGCTGTTTTTAGTGATCTCTTCACGTGGGTGGGTGGGCTGGATTGTGGCAGGAGACATTTAGTTTTGTCTTAGAAAGATGGGAGCAGGGGGTTTTTTGGTTTAGTTTGGGACTTTTTGTAGTACTGCAGATTGAACCTAGGGTCTTTGTCCTGAACTACATCCCCATTTTGAAACAAGGTCTCACTAAGCTGCCCAAGGTGGTCCTTTTGCTCAGTCTCCCCAAGTGACAGTGTTTTAATTCTTGCCCTCTGTGTACCATTACTACCTTCATAGGCAGTGGTGGATGCCGGATACTGGAGGAGCCAACGTCCCAGCTCTGAATGAGCTGCTGTCTGTGTGGAACATGGGGTTCAGTGACGGCCTATATGAAGGGGAGTTTACCTTGGCCAACCATGACAGTAAGGCTTTGTATTCTGTGTCAGAGGACACTGCTCCTGGGGAGGAAGAACACAAACTGAAGTCTGGGATTCAGAGAAAATGATGTGTTGTTCAATAAGCTGGTTAGAGCCATGTCAGCATTTTTTAAAGTGCTTCTGAAATGCTGCATGTCATCCACTCAAGTTTTGTCTTAGTTTTCTATAAGCATTCTAATTTCAGTGTTACCTGCTGCTGTATGTTCTCAAAGGGGAAATAACTCCTAAGTTCCTGGTTATTTGTAAAATTCTGTTAATGAAATGACTTTACATAGCCCATTTAAGAAGTTCCCCCATAGGTAAGTTGTTGGTTCTAGTTTCTAGAGTGATGTCTTGAACACTACCATTTCTGGTTTTGCAAGCCCTGACTCAGGTAGTTTTGAGTCTCTGGCATCTCTGACTTACAAAGTCTGTTCAGAATTCATGTGGTATTTTTTTTACTTGAATTTTGAGACAATTACTTGTAGTTAAAAGATGATAAGGCTGTAGTAGCTTCTCTTTTAAGATTAAAAACCATCTTTAAAAATACACAATGGCCAGGTGTGGTGGCTCATGCCTGTAATTCCAGCATTCTGGGGGCAGAGGCAGGAGGATTGTTGAGTTGAGGCTAGCCTGGGCTACATAGTGAGCTCAGGGCCAGTCTGAACTACAAAGTGAGACCCTGTCTCAAAAACAAACAAAATACACAATGTCTGTAGACTGTGTTTTGGGTACGTTACATAGCAATGGATTAAAGCATTCCTTGTTCCTGTAACTTTGACCAACTGTTTTCCAGTGTACTATGCATCAGGGTGCAGCATCGCCAAATTTCCAGAAGATGGCATAGTGATAACACAGACTTTTAAGGACCAAGGTAAAGGACACTGCTCATGGGCTCTCTTTGGTTCATTTTCCTCTTTCTCTTTATTTTCCTCTTTCGTTTCTCTCTTTTTTTCTTGACTGCTTTTGATAATAACTTATCGGATGGAATTTGCCTTCTATAATGCCTTCTGATGTATCCAGTCCAGTAGTTTTTCATATTTGCACAAAATTGCATACCCATCATTCTGCCCCCTGACTCCAACCCATCCTAGAGACCAGGCAGTTCCAGTTCCTTCGGAAACTCACTGCAGTGCTCTACGGTACCTGCCTTAGCATGGCTTCATCAGGGCTTCGGGGAGCAGAGGTAGGGACAGAGCCTCATGCTGACAGTTGGAGTGTGTGTACAGGGGCCACTAAAGAGAGGTGGAATAGCTGCACACAAGTGTTCTGCTTCTGATTGTCTGATGACCATAGAAAACTTTTGACTGTTTTGAAGTTCTTAGCTGTATAAAGATAAAAAGCATTAGTTACAGGGTAGCTTCTGAAATTCCCAGGGCATGTTCCATTTAGTTTTGCTTTAGCTCTAAGCAGACCTCAGCATCCATGACAGCACCAAGTGCACAGAGCCCACGTGGTAAGCAGGGGCAAGGTGGGCAGCTCTGCCTTTGAAAGCCAGGTCAGGGCAGTAGTGCAAAGAGCCCAGGATGTCCTTCCTGTGCATTGCTCAAGAGCTGGCATTCTGAGCTGTGGGGCTCCTCTTCTCTCTGACAGACACAACAAGGCTAATAGGTGCCCCCAAGTGACAGCTTGGTGGTAACATGCAATGTGGTGATGTGTATTTCCCAATGACAGACCTTTGATTTAGTAAAGGTTGCCATTATGTGATTGAGAAGGACAGTTTTATTAGTTGCAGATGTGGAACTTTAGGATTTCACTGTGGCAGTTACAAAGTAGAATCTTTATTTATATTACCTGGAATGATTTCTCCTCCCATCCATCAAGGCAAAGTCAGTTGGAGAGCAGATCTGTAGTTCCTAGGGTTCATAATATTACAATATTGAGTACATGGTGATATCATCCAGCCCTTGGCACAGTTCCCTGTGGTTTGGTGACTCTGTCTGAAGGAAGTTCTCATGTGCAGCACTGCTTCCAGTGCTTGGTGCAAGTAAGGGTTAAAAACCTGATCCCCTGGCTGGCTGCCCTTTCGCTGCTCATTGTTCTGGGGGTGGATGGGAGAATCAAGAGTAGATGCAAGAGTACCTATTTTACCTTGGTGTTCTGGTGGTCAGTTGTTTTAGTTTTAAAGCGAATCATCATTTGGGTGCAGAGGAAAACTTTGAAACCCCAGGTCGTGCTGGATCAGAAAAGACCAATGTCAGAAACAAAATCTGAATCCAGCCCAGAAGTCAAATGACAGCACAGTGGGCGTCTTCCCTGCTGGGTCTTCCTCCTTCCAAAGAATGCTGTGCTTTTTCTCCTGTTAGCTCTGAGTGAAATCATACACAGTGGGCAGCAGTGTTACACTTGTGTAGCTACAGAGATTGGAGATGTTATTGATACAGAGAATACTGATTTTTCATGAAGTGATGCATTGTTTGCCAGCACTCAGAAAGGCATTTGCTTTAAGGGTAGAGATTTTAGAATTCCGTGAGAACAGCTGCTGCCCATGGCATTTGTGTATTTTTTACTTCCTGATTCATTAAACATTTTAGATAGTGTCATATACTAGGTCAGAGATAAGAATAAGGCTCTGCCATTGGAAGTTCGTATTTATGAAATTAATGTGAAGCACTTAAAATCTAAGTTGAAAACAGTGGTGGATAAGTATTCTAAAAATCAGTTACATTTGTACTTGGCTTTTACAATAAAACACAACACCTCAGCCGTCAGTCTGCTGTCAGTTTAGCAAAAGCTGCTGGCTGGCTGCCTCCGTAGAGAAGGTCTGAAACAGGCCTGTGAACATATGAAAGACAGAGTTTGGTGTTAGGTTGAAAAGGAAGAAATGATACCTTATATTGTAAATATAACGTGCTGCTGTTTATAGCAATGCACACACAAGTGAATTCTGCTAAAACCAAAATTAGTGATCCTTGAGATAATGCTTTTCCACCCTGAAAGTTTGCACTGTGTTGACTGAAAACTGCTAGGTTTTGCCCCCCTACCCCCCAGTCTTTTGGATTTCTCAGTGGCAACCTACAAATCATTTCTCAACCCCAGGCTCATTGCTGTGTTGTGTTGTTTCAGGACTGGAGGTTTTAAAGCAGGAGACAGCAGTTGTTGAAAATGTCCCCATTTTGGGACTTTATCAAATTCCAGCTGAGGGTGGAGGCCGGATTGTGCTATATGGAGACTCCAATTGCTTGGATGACAGTCACCGACAGAAAGGTATGAGAAAAGGAAATAAGATTTAGTGACTTGCACAGATCCCTTCTTCCCTTTGTGCCTGGAAAAGCAGTGGTAAAATGCTGGTGAGTAAACAGACACCCACTCACGTGAGCTCAGGAAGTTCCATTGGCTTTGATGCTTGGAATATCTTGATAGCATTGAATAAGCAAAACAAGCCTTCAAGTGCAAGCTGCAGTACCATCCTCCTTCTCCTAGTCCCATAGCCAGTGGGCCAGTGTTTACCACACTGAGCAGAGAGTCCTTTGACCCTAGTGACCCAGGCCCCTCTCACCCCACTGGTTGTGTGCACCTCAGGGATACAGTGACATGTGGGCATACGTGCACTGTATTCTGGTCTGACCAGTCTTCAGGCTCTACTGCCTGGAGGCCTCTTCCCTAGCTGTCTCCCAGGACCTGCAAGCCTGGGCTATTGAGAGCTTTTGTCAGTGAGGCTCTGCTGTTACACCTTAGGGCTGGGGAGGCAAAGGGCACCAAACTCTAGAGCTTTCTGCACCTCGTTTTCAGCGTCCTTTAGTGCAGTTTCCCAATGTGGGAGTTTGGGGCTTAGATCCATACTGTTTATTTTCCTGATTTTGATGAAAAAGGAAACAGTGGTGAAAGTGTTACATGTGTTATATTTGTGAGGTGGTGACAAAACCACAACTGAGACCTGATTTGCAGGGACTGCTGCAGAGGTTTTGATGGGGAGGTAGCAGGTGAGGCCCAGTGTTCTTGGACAGTGAGCAGCTCCTGTGGGAAGCAGCCCTCATGCAGGCAAGGAGAACTGAATGTTGTTCCTCTGTTGACTTTAAGGTGTGGTTGACTAAACTCCAGGCATTTAGGCAAATCCTGAGACTATGATTGGTCTTTTTAAAATCAAAAATGAGGGTTAAAGTCACAGTTGAAAGAAGATTAATGTTTTATTTCCACAGAGATTATCTTTTAAGACTTGAGATCTCCTGGTAAGAGTCTTTATTAAAATTTTAAATACCTGAGAGATTGTCCTCATCTTTAAATTTCAAACAGGAGCTTTTAGGATCTTTCAGGGCCTTATGTATTTGGCCAAAGTGCTCTTTTGAGAGAGGAAAGCACTTTGCAGCATTTTCCTCTGGTGTTGATGGGCTGGGCAGGCAGGCTGAGGAGAACAGTGTGGAGGTGAACTTCCTGATTGGTACAGCACAGGCCTTATGGGGCTCTCCGTGGAGTTTGTGGACAGTCTGGAGCCTCAGCTCCAAGATATCCTCAGAGAGGAATCAGCCAATCTATCTGGGCCTCCCTGACTTGATGGCCAGGTCAGATTCAAACTGCTGTGTGTCAACCTGGAATCCATGTCCTCGCAGTGTGACCACCACTGTCCTCTGGGACAGTGGCAGAAGCTGACAGGTGTTATGTACCCTGTTCTCTTCCACTTTGCACTCCAGACCATTTTCCTCAGTAGGTGTTACACAGACTCACCAGCACTGAGCTCCATCCCACCTGCCTGGAGCCCTAGGCACTGGGAACATGTCTGCCGTTTGCCAGTGCTGGTGCACACTGGTCTGGATGGGCTGTGGTGGCCGCTATGGAGAGTGGGTCCCCTGCAAATGAGGGACTTGGAGTGAGCTAGTTTGTCCTCACTTCTGAGTCCTAGACATCAGTTTCCCCTTCTTTAGGGAGCTAGCTTTTTTTAAAATTTTGCTATAGAAATTCCTTTTTCTAAAACTGGATTCCTTAACGGCGTACCTGTTACCCGCAGACTGCTTTTGGCTGCTGGATGCACTTCTTCAGTACACATCATATGGGGTCACCCCACCCAGCCTCAGCCACTCGGGGAACCGGCAGCGCCCTCCCAATGGAGTGGGCTCGGCTGCTCCCGAGAGGATGGAAGGTGAGTGGCTTCCTGGTGGCTCAGTGCTGCTTGGGGAAGTGGGTCAGTGTGTGTCACCAGCAGCATTTCTTAGTGGCTTCTGGTCCCAAACTGGCAGAATGCAATCTCCTGCTCTGGGGGTGGACACAGGACCATGCAGCCAGTGCCATCCATGGTCACAGCCACCCTCACAGATGAGTTGCCCGCCCCAAGGTGTTCAGGAGAACTGCCAGCATGCTTGGGCACTCACTGCGTACCAGGCACTGGACTGGGGCACTTTACAGGGATTAGCTCACAACACTTCCTTGTAATCCTGTGAAAGTAGGTATTATTATTTCAGCTTACAGATGAGGAATGGAGCTGAAGGGAGCTAAAGCACTGCGCAGCTCATGGGCAGATGGGCAGTGGAGCTGGAAGCTGGAGCTCCACTCTACACATGGCAAGCCCGGTCCCATGCCCACCTGACCTGACCCACGTTCCAGTCCTCCAGTTCCTGTCCCTAGAAATGAACATAACATCATTTAAAATTTTACACCAAGCTTTCAAGCTTTCCAAACCTTAAAAAAATAACAAGAAAGATAAATTCATTTTAGCAATGAACATTAGCACAGTACATCAGAAATACCATCTGGACATATGACACTGAGTTCATGTCAGCTGTTCAGTAGACACATGTAGCTAGTGGCTCCAGTATAAATAGAGCAGATCTGAGTAATGTAGGAAAATTAAAGATGTAGAGAATTAAATATTTCAGAAGAGAAAGAATTTTTCTATGACCCTGTCACTAGATTCCTTGAAGATGACCTCACATGTGGTCATGGTCTGCAGAGATTGGCACCCAGTGCCATGCACTCAAAGGACCAGTCTAAAGGGAACTGCAGGATTTCTGCACCATGATTCAGTGGCGGGGCATGGCTGTCAGGCACAGAGGGCTCTCAGCAGGAAGCACAGACAGGTGCATGAGCCACATTTCCTCCTTGTGTTCATCACAGTGATGATTTCCTTTCTTGTTGGCATTGCTGCTAACCACAGGAAACCATCTTCATCGGTACTCCAAGGTTCTTGAGGCCCATTTGGGAGACCCGAAGCCCCGGCCTCTGCCAGCCTGTCCACACCTGTCATGGGCCAAGCCACAGCCTTTGAATGAGACAGCGCCCAGGTCAGTGTCTGACTGCAATTCCTCTCCTTCCATGGGGCTCATGACTCATTCTCTTTTTTAATAGGCGAGAATGGAATTTTACTGGCATTATTATTAAATAATCAAATCTTCTGACTTGTCATTTTCTGGTGCTGATTTAAATTAGTGAACCCCCATCGTGACCTTTAGAAATATGTTCTTTAGTGGCATCCTGCATAAAGGAGTGAGTGGAGCATCAAAGTTGTTAGGTTAGTCATCCTGTATTTGAAAGCCACCATCTAGCTGTGCAGCCTCTGAGCTGCAGCTGGCTCCATGCTGGGGAGCTAAGGATGCTGTGTGCAGTTATGCCCCATCCAAAGTGTGGGTAGAGATAGATCCCTATGCTACCGACCCCCAGGGCAGAGGCTGCTCTGGGTAGGTGTGGATCCTGTACCATCACCTCCTGTCTGGTTGTATGGCTGATGAAGACCCTGACTTCATCTGCCAGTTTCTTCATGTCTGCATGTGGTACCAGAACGTGTCTCCTGCTTCTCTGTCTCAGCTGACGCTTTGATTTGCATCATTTGCCTTCACTAACTACAACTTGAGTTATTGCTACTACTGCTACTGCTGCTCTCTTCAGCCAGGTCAGGCCAGTTGTGTTTGAATTCACCTACTCCTGGCAAGGCACAGCAGGGATGAGGTATCTCAGTACCTACTTGGCTTTCTCCTGGCCTTTGCTGCCTGCTCCCCCCACACCTAGCCATTGGTACCCGCCTGGCTTCCTTCTTTCCTTACCCTTGTGGCTGCCAGTGTGCTTGGGTCAGTGAGGGATAGGCTGGCATAGATAGCAGCCTTCCACACTGTGGCAAGGAAGAGGGTGCTTATGGAAGACAATGAAGTATGCTTGGTTTTACTGTTCCCTACAGGCAGAAAGGGCTAATGTACCACTTGGTGACCACATGCCTTCATTTAGAAGAGACTTAATACTGTGAAAGTTGTCTTTCACATTGAGAACGTTGTCTTAGAAGCAGTGTTCTTTGTGAACCTTTAATTACTGAGTACTTTTCCATTCCATTTAATATCCCATCATTTAAAACTTTAGATAAGCTTCCATTTTTGCCTCCCATGTATTTATAACCTATTACTGCCCTAGCATGCAGATCAAACTAAATTCCAGATGTAGTCAGCAAATCGTACCCAAAGGACAGTCAGTGACTGCTAAAGTTCCAGAGAACAAATTATGCTCCATAGTGTTGTCCAAGACTCTGACTAACCAATAACAACACCCTTTGCAATCCATCTGTCCACATCAAATAACTCACCCAAAGTTGAGCCCGTCAAGGGTGTAGATAATGCACTGCTCTTGGAATTTGATTTTCACTGTCATTTTCAATAATTCCTTCTCCTTAATATACTGCCACACTTCACATTTATCTCACATTTCACATCTTGTTGAGAATTATTCTCAGTCCTCAGAGAGCTAGATGGTGGCATATTCTGAATCTAAAAGACATTTTGAGACCAGCTTTAGATAGCTACAGGCAGCCGTGGGCCATGCCAAGGGCAAAATTCCATCTTCTGACAGTACAGGTTTTCTGGTTTTTTGTTAGATGTCAGGTGTCCTTAGAGTCCTGGAAGGACCCTGCTCGGACAGACCCTCTGTCTTCCCATTGTGTGCTGTGGAGCTGTTGGGTGGCAGCACAGGGTGCTGTGAGCACGACTGCTCCATTAGGACATGCCAGTACCCAGTAGTCAAAGGGGACAGCACTGATGGAGGCCCGTGGAGCCCACACACAGTGGGCCTTGGAGTCAGAAACTTCCCGCCATTTGATCGCATCACCAGACTTTGTAGTTATGTTCTTGGACCCATTAACCTGAGTCGTGAGGTGAGGCCATGTGAAACAGCCCTGAGCACAGTCCCTAGTGGTGTTCTCAAGGTGCAGGCAGCCAGAGCTGTGGCAGCAGTGCCTTTCTACCAGGGGCCCCTGCAGCCTGGCCACACACTGTGTGCTGCTGATAGACTGGCATCTGTGCTTTCCCCTGACAAGGCGAAGGGCATGGGTCAACAGTGTGCCAGGGAACAAAGAGCACAGACAGGCCATGTTTCCCCTTGGGTTTCCACCTGCACCCTTCACTGTAATCAAGGCGTCTTCCCAAGCTGTCTGCCACCTTTGCAGTTGCCAGTGAGGCACCTGCTGGGTTCTGTAGTTCTCATCACACGCATTGGCCCAAAAGTTCTTCAAATCTAAAACGTAATCCCACAGTGGGCATACAGAACATCCAGGTTCCACGTGATGGTCACCATGCCCACACGCGGGGGAAGCGTGGGTCCCTGCACATTCCTTCATGCTCTCTGCACTGGCTGCCTTGAGAGCATGATCATGTATGGTTCTCAGCACCTGTGGATGGTGCTGTGGCACTTCAGGGGCTGGTGTTGCCCTGTAGTCCCAGGCCCTGTGGCTCCCTGCCTCCAGCTCCTCCATGTACCCCAGCCATCCTCTCAGGCTGCTTGGTAATTTTTCCATCAGCGAGCATTGGTAGTACTAACCCAGTAGGACTGATCCCATCTGGGAGCATGGCCTTGGCCTTGACACTTCTCCCTCAGCACCTGGAAATGGTCCCATGCTCTGGTTGTGCCACACTGGCAGTGAGGCCCAGAGGGATGGACATGCCCCAAGGCACACGCTATAGACCATTTGCTATTTCTTAGGCATCTCTAAGCCTCCTAGGATGGTACAGTTGCTTATCTTTATTTTGTTTTAACCCCATTTCTCTCTCTGAAGTAATCTTTGGAAACATCAGAAGTTGCTCTCCATTGACTTGGACAAAGTGGCATTACCCAACTTTCGATCAAATCGCCCTCAAGTGAGGCCCTTGTCCCCTGGAGAAAGTAGTGCCTGGGACATTCCTGGAGGTGAGATATAGGAGCTTTGTCATTGTGCTGAATTGTTCTGTGTTTTTCCCCTTAGGAATGGACCGGCCCCTTTGTCAGAACCATAGTGGTTCTGGCTTTCTGTGTGATCCAAATCAGCAAGGCCAAGAATAGATCGAGATGAAGGCCTTGTTTCTCTAGGAAAATTCTATATAGATTTTTCAGACCTCATTTTCTTTTGTATTAGCCAGGTGATACATGTAGAATATTCTGGAGTAACTTGCATATCGGAAGGCTTTATAGTCACATATTGTGAACTCCGGGTGATACTTGTCCTCTGATGGTTTTGTAGTGGTCTTACTAGTCCCAAGGACTCCGTTCTCTGTCTTAGCTGCCTGGGTGACTCTTGATGAAGCTGGCCTGTGTCCTGGGGTGTCAAATCCCCTCCCTTTCCCCAGAGATTGCCTTTGGCCCAAATCGGCTTCTTGGATTTGGGACGATTGGTAATCACTCCAGTGAGTTTGGACAGCTCCTCTGCTTTGGACACCACTGTAGGCGCCTCAAGAGTTCTCAGCTCAGGACCGGAGATTTAGCTCAGTGGTTCCTCCGCCCACCCAGCAAGTGCAAGGTCCCTGGTTTGATCCCAGTAACCACATACAATATGATATTGGATGTGGTGACTCACGCCCACCAGCAATCAGTACCACATACCACAATGCTGAGCATGATGGCTCACACCTGTAATCCCAGCACTTGGGAGGCAGAGGCAGGAGGATTGCTGAGTGTGAGGCTTGCCTGAGCTACATAGTGAGCTTAGGGCCAGCCTGAACTATAAAGCGAGACCCTGTCTCAAAAAAAAAAAAGAGAGTTCTCAGCTCTCCAGAGGGTTGCTCTGGGTTTGGGTAATGGCCAGGACAGGACAGGATACCCCAGCTTGTATAGCCCAACTGTGGGATCTCCTATGGGCCTTGGGTGTAAGTCACGGTAAGCACTGAGGTGGTCAGCCAAGAGCTCTTGGTGTAGCCCAGTTACAGTCCCTGGCATTCTAACCAAGGGCCCTGTAATAGCCACTCAGTATTTTAGCCACACATTCCATCCATGGAGGACTGTCTCAGCAGGGGACATGGTTTGTGGTCCTTACTGCCTCTTTCTTCCTGCCACACAGCTGAGGGCTACCACAGGGACTTGGCCACTTGCAGGTTTTAGGAAATAAAGTACCTCTGCGGGCCCCACTGTTGTCCTGTCTGTGACAGATGTGGGGGCTGTGTCTGCGGGGAGCTGTGAGGAGCAGCAGATGTCTCCCCCCAGCCCAACAGTGAGGATGCAGTGGCCCCTCACCCACAGTGCTGTTCTGCTGGCCCGGTCACTGAGACCGAGCTTTAATGTGAAGTTTGCATTGCAAGCCTGAGTAGTGAAAGTCTCTGGCCCCTAGTTTACGGTGACCTAGTCCATAGAAGGAGGCCACAGTAGCCGCACTGACACTGTTGACCATTCCCTGCCCTCTTGCAGGGATCATGCCTGGCCGCTACAACCAGGAGGTGGGCCAGACCATCCCTGTCTTCGCCTTCCTGGGAGCCATGGTGGTCCTGGCCTTCTTTGTGGTGCAAATCAACAAGGCCAAGAGCAGGCCGAAGCGGAGGAAGCCCAGGGTGAAGCGCCCGCAGCTCATGCAGCAGGTTCACCCACCCAAGACCCCGTCCGTGTGAGCCCAGCAAGCACCTTCGAGGATGGCTCTGGCCGAGAAGCAGAGCCTTCGACGGTTTCCCAGGAGGGCCCTATCTTCAGCTGCAGCTCGGGCTGTTGCTTCTGCATAGGCCTCCCCCTGTGGTGTTCCAGGGCCCACAGTCCGTCTTGAAATACGTCACGGCCAGGGACCTGGCAGGGGTTCTTGAGCTCAGCCTGGAGCAGCATCACATGCCGCAGCTGAGTGCACCAAAGACACAGAGAACTAAGAAGGCTGTTGGGACCTCTGCCCTGCAGGGGAAGGTAGACTTTTTAAATAAGTGAAACAACCTTGACCAAGTTAAGATATGCTTGTTATAGGCTATTTTCTATATTTATTGTTGGGAAAGTCACTTTAAAGACTTGTGCTGTTTGGAAGCAAAGCTATTTTTTTGTCAGTGGAATGCAGTTTTGTACTATTCCACCATGAAGAGTCATAGACCCATCATCTCCTTTGTGATGAGAGGGCAGACTGAGATCTGAAGAAACTTGCACAAATCTGTGAAACATAGACCTTTGCTTTATTTTTATAAGTATCAACTGCCACCATGTTTTGTAATTTGGGGTCTTGGTTTCACCGTTGATGGTGAAGAAAATTTTCAATAAATATGCATTACCTGTATGAAGCTGGAAAGTGTTGGGTAATGGCTCTTCTTCTGCCTGTCCCATTTGTCTGGGGCAATGTGGAAAGAGTCCTGAATTAGCCTGCTTAGGTGTTTGGTTTTTTTTTTTAATTGAGATACAAACCTTGAAAGCCTGCAGTTCGGTGAGTTTTAGTGTATTCATTGGATTATGCATCCGTCACCACCCACTATCTAATTCCACAGCACTGTCAGGACTCCCCAGAACACCTCCGTCCCTGTTAGCGTGATCACCCCCACTTTCTCCACACCCTTCAGCACCTGGCGGCTGGTCTGGCTCTGGCCATGCCAGCCTGAGCGTGTGGCAGTGGGACTTGAGCCCTTGCAGCCTACATCTATCTTCAGGACTCAGTGGTGGTAAGTATCAGAACTCAGTTCCTCCTCAAGGCTGGGGCATGGTTCACTGCACAGATGGGGCACATTCAGTTTCCTTGTCACTGCTGGATGGTCCACTTTCCAGCTCTTGCGAACCAAGCTGCCCTTAGATTCCTGGAGTGATGTATGATTCTGAGGAACTGCTGACCTTTGCTCCAAAGTGGCTGCACTTAGCCATTTGCTTGCCAGGACCTGGACCCCCCCCCAAGTGAGAGGTCCAGTTTCTCCATATCTTCACCAACTGTTGTTTCTGTCTCTCTCCTTAAAGATACCCTACCCAGGGGTGAAGTGACAACTCTGGTGTGGTTTGCATTTCCCTAAAAACTAATGATACGGAGCAGCTTTTTGTGTGTTCATTGTAACACCCTCAGCCTCACACAGTTTAGCAGAGAGGGTAGAGGCCTAAGGTGTGACAGGGTGATGGTGAGTCATGAGCAGGTGGATGTCGGGAGAGAAAAGGAGAACCCCCTCAGGTCACCTCGTCCTTGTGGCTCCTCATTGTTGGCAGGTCCAGTGGTCGCCGCAGTGCTGGCTACATTAGTGGCTGCTGTTTTTCGCAGGACTTTAGCTCCTGTGAAGTGCTTGCCCTGTCCTCACAGCCCCAAGGGTGTCCGAGTTTGGCACAGAGTCCAGTACTGACCATCAGCAGATGGCCGTAGGTCTGAGGGTGGCAGTTAGCTGTGGTGCCACTCGTTTCCCTGTCTGTCTTCCACAGGTGTGGGTCAGTCACAGTCGGTCCCTCAGCACTGTGATAGCTGGTCTCCAGCACACCCCTCACATACAGGGCCAGGCATGTCACAGGGGTGAGGAGAAAGCCAGCTGTTGATTTTGAGAGTTGGCCATACCTGTGCTCACTGCAGCATGTTCTGTCACCCAGGCCCACCTATGGCCCCTGGTTTGCAAGGGTCCCCTGTGAGGGACAATCACATCCAGGCGTTTCTCTGCACACACACTTGCCCATGCTATACTTGTGCACAAGCACATGCCTTTGCATCATCACTTGGGGCACCGCCCTCAGGGACAGATCTCCAGAGGCCTGCCTGGCAGCAACTGCACCAGCACCTGTCAACCACCTGCTTTTGGTCATGGGCCAAGGTGCAGAGAGCCCTCAGGTGCTCCAGGCCTGCAGCACCGAGACAAGCAGAGCCGTCCTGACAGGAGTCCTGAAGCCCTGCTTCTCTAAACCCCAGCAGGTAGAGGAAACCCACTCACCAGAGGCCCAGTGGTCTGGATGGCTGGGCACAGAACAAGAGTCAGGGCTCCTTGGAGGGCAGGCTGCCTGTTCACTTGTGCACTCAGACATTTCCTGAGAAGCATCACAGTTCTCAGCTTTGTAATGCCCACCCTAGTAGATCGTAATAAAGAATACTGCTTTCATTTGCTAATGATACAGAGGCATTGCAGGAGGGTATCCTGGAAATGCAGGGCTTGGGGCCCTGTTTCCCAACTCACTAAATCACCTGCTTCTTGAGAAGGACCTGGAAATGTGTTTCAAAGCTCCTTCAAGGTAAAGTTACTGTACAGCCCAGTGGCTCCACTCCTGGGCCCTTTCCCAAGGAAATGAAAACGAGCAGACAATCAAAAACCTCTGGGTTGGGCTGGGGATTTAGCTCAGTGGTTCCAGTGCCTGCTTTGCAAGTACAAGGTCCCAAGTTCGATCCCCAGTACCAAAAAAAAAAAAAAACACACACACACAAACCTCTGGCAGATAGTTGATGGCTGAGGCACACACAATGGCCAAGAGGCAGAACCACACTGGTCTAGCCAGGGATGCCATGGTCCCTGAAAACTAGTGTCCCCCTCCCAGGGCCACGAGTGGAGCCCTGATGCATGCTTCCAGCGCTGAAGGGAGGGAGGAGATGGGGTGCAAGGCAGGTCAGTGGCTGCTGGGGTGGGGATGGAAGCTTTTTCTGGGGGGTGAGGGAAATGCTCTGGAAGAATTGTAAGTACACTTGGCCATGACTAAAATGGTGATTTTTGATGCTAATTCTGCCACTTTTTCTTCCTCTCTCAATCGCACAGACATCTATCTCCCCAGGGAACATGGCTGGGGTGGCTCCCCAGGAACGCTGGTGTGGAGACCAGGTGAGGCTCTCTGGTTCTTCAAACCCCTGCATGAGCGAGGGCCCCACAGTGGGACATGCTGGGTCCCCGTGGATGCAGACCCTGGGGCTCAGTCTACTTAGGCCTCTGGAGCAGGCAGGCTGGGAACTGAAAGGCGGTGTAGGAAGCTTCCCATGCGCACTGAATTTCAGACCCTTCTCCTTCTACCCTTCAGGCTGGGACTCCTGAGCTGGCCACATCAGAGGAGAGATGGGAGGATTGCAGAGCGGGAGCTCCACGTAGGGCTGGAACACCAGGGCCGTCCCTTGCTGGTTCCTCAGTTCCTGCTGTAGTGACTACAGATCTAGTGCCTTCAAATAACATTGAAAATCTGTTTGCATTTCTGGGTATTGGGAGCCTGAAAGGAAGCTCACGGCAAGTCACGATGCTGGTCTCCAGGAAGCTCTGTCAGAGAATCTGCTTCCTGCTCTTCCCTCCCCTGGGGCTGCTGCATACTCAGCTCTGTCCCCCTTCCTGGCTCCCCACACCCCACTATCTGCAGGACACTTTCTCCTCTCTGACCTCTGATCCCTCCCGTGCCCTGTTCCAAGGACACTGATGACATTGAACCCACTTGGGTAACTCAAGGGCCTTGTGATGGGAGCAGCTTTATGTGAATTCACATTCGCACAAGCTCTACAGGTTAGGACAAGGACATCTCGGGGCTCACAGAGCTGACCACACTGGGTTTCTGGATCCCTATGAAGGTGTGCATTTCCACGGGAGGACTTTGGATTCTGGGTGAACTGCTGCTGGGGTGTAACCGTGCTTCAGAGTCCGGGCCCTGCATGGAACACACAGAAGCCTTGGTGTGTCCTTCAGTGTCCTGGAGGGGCTGCTCAGCCATCTGCGAGCTGTCGCTGTGGCCAGGCTGGGACTACACGCTGAGGAGCAGGAGCAGCTGTAGGCTCAGGGCCGAGGGCCTGCTGCAGTCCAGCAGTTCGGAGCGCAGCTCTGACAGGACATCAGTCTGTTGGGCTTTCTTGGAGACCATGAAAAGAATTTTTTCCATTGGCCTGCAACCACTCTGGGACTCCAGGGATTCCCAGGGTGCTGGGGCTTCCACAGACATATGAGAGTGCCAGCTGGGCAGAGGCTAAAAGACAGACATGTACAGGGGAAGGTGACTCCTCCTGCTTCAGCACCAACAATAAATCATCCTGGCCTTCCTGCCAATTCCTCCTGACAGCCCCAGACAGGAGCGCCATCTTCCCCCAACTTCATAGGAGGCCCTGGAGAAGCCCACAAGTGACAAGGCCTCTGTTCCCGTGGCTGCTGGCTCCAAAGTCTTGCCTGCCATCTGGCCCAGCTTCCTAATGGACATGAGCACAGAGGAAATAGCCAAGGATCTACTGCTGTGGGAGCCCCTGGCCATCCTCTGATATGCCCATGGGCAGGTCAGAGGGGTCCCCAGGAGCCCTGGAAGGACAAGGAATGCAGAAGGGAGGTGCCACACAGCATGTGGGTGCTACTGCGTGAGCACTGTGTGTGGTACCACCCACGTGGTCCCTTGGGCTCGTTGCAGCCCCCTTGTCTCCCTCCACACTAGAGCTGGCGCCAGGCCTGGCAGGCTGGGCAGAGTGCAGGCAGCCATGGCTGCAGATGGGGCCCAGCAGGGCGCCCTCCACAGCTCAGGAAAGGTCAGGAAGCCCTGTGAAACCAGCTGTAGAGGGTAGATATCAAAGCCCCTCAGAATTAAGAGGTTTTCCCTGTTGCCTGGAATTTCACAGCCCAGTAGCCAATTTCTAAGTCATGCACACTAATGGGCACCTAATGAGGACCAAGCAGGGACAGGGAAGCGCCTGGCCCCTGAGCCAGATTAGGCAGAACAAAGCCCCAGCCACAGCTGCAAAGCTCCTCATCTCCCCTCTCGGGAGGCCTAGTCTGGGGAAGAGTGAGTGGCTTAGCTGCTTGGAGCCCAGGACTGTGTGAACACTGTGTGCAGCTCCCCAGGAGCCCCAGCGCCCCACCCTCTCCACTCTGTCCAGTGCCGTCTCCCCAAGGCCTAACATACCTATCTGTCTCTGCCAGGCAACTGGACCACTGGTGGTACCTGCATGACTATCCCATGGGGACCATCCGAGGGGACAATCATGCAGGTACTACCAGTGTGCAAGGAATGTTATTGATCTCACTGGAGTGAGGAGGACGGGCTTTCCTCTCTGGTGTAGAAAGGTCTTTTGCCCCACCCCAGACTCAAGCCACCCTAGGGCTCCTGGGAGCCTGGGCACAGAATGTCCCCATGTGAAGGCGGAGGCAGAGCATGAGTGATGTGGCCACAGTGCCAGCAGCTACCAGGAGCTGATATATTCATCCTCCCCCAGATCTTCCAAGGGTGCTCAGCCCTGCCCACTCCTTGACCTTAGAATTCTGGTTTCTGAAACAAGAGAATAAACACTTGGTTCTTCTGTTGATTTTTGCGTCTTTGTGACTAAGAATTGATCCAGGGCTTTCTGTGTGACTTACATCCTCAAAATCTATTTAGTTTTGAGACAGGGTCTTCTAAATCACTAAGTTGCCCTTGCTGAGGTCTTACTTATGATCCCTGCCTCAGCCTCCAAGAGTGATGGAATCCCAGTCATGTACCACCATGCCCAGCTACATTCCAAGTTGGTGGCATTTTTTATACCAGCCACAGGGTCTTAGTAGAGTTGAGAGACTCAGTGACTCTCCCTTTTCTGGAGTCTGCGTCCACTCAGGCACACAGTCTGTCCTTGACAGCCATGTAAGAGTCAGCTTGGGGCCTCAGGTGTGAGTTCCAGTCCCATCCCAGCCACTAGTAATGCTGTGAGCTGCCTGCACCACCAGCTAGAGCCAGGCCCTGCCCTGTGCCAGCGATCCCCTCTCGGGAATTAAGTGACATGTCAAAGGCCAGTTCGTGGGCACATGAACATGTCCAGTGCAGAGCTCCTCGACCAGAGGGTTGGCTCCCTTTCCACATCTCTGTGCTGGGAGGCTGGTCACCGCTGGTCAGGAGGTAACCAAGCCAGGGGAGTGAGGTGGTCAGCAACCATCAATGCGAGAGCCCTTTGAGGTGATGGGCTGGCGGGGCTCTGGGCATCAAAGATGCTGATTCCATGCAGCAGTACTCAGTGAGGCTCCCTGGGCCCTCAGCATTAGCAGTGCCAGGAAACTTGTTAGAATCATAGAGTCCCAGCCCATGCTAGCCCCACTGAGGCAGAAGTACTGGAGATGGGGCCTATAGTCTGTTTGAACAGGGCTCCGGGGAATTCTGATGCCAACTGCAGGGGAGGAGTGGGAGTAAGAGGAGCCTCGTTTCCAGGGTCAAATAGGCTCAAATTCAAGATTTGACCACCTGCATCTTCCTGAGCAGGACCATGCCCAGAATCCTGCTACTGTCTTTACCAGGGTCACACCCACAATTAAGGAATCGCCTGCTTCAGCAGGCCCTGGTGAATGTGGGCATAGGATTAACCTGAGGAGACTCATCCCTGGAGTTGGGACCAGAGGGAGAGAGGCCAAAGACTCCCATAATGCTCCTTTTTTCCCATGGCGTTGTGTGGCCAAGGAGCCACACAAAACCAGCCTGAAACTCAGCTCTGCTTTTCGCACGCCTCTCAAATTAGGGCCTCTCAAATTAGGGTGTTGGAGGGACTCTCTACCCTAGGCCCTGGGTGGAGTCAGCTAAACCCTATTCCTGATCACTCCCAGTTGAGTTTAGCTACCCCTCCAGGGCTGCTGCGAAAGCCCCACCCCGGGGAGGGGCCTGTGAAGAGGCCCTTGCTTTAAGAGCCCTGAAAAGGTCCACAGTTTCAGAAGCTGCCAGCTCGCGGGGCAGGTGGTTCTGACTCCTTACCTTACTCAACACATGTCCTTGAGGCCCTGACACATGACCCAGCCCAAACCTGGCAGAGCTAGGTTCCTGCTTGGTCCACATCCGCCACCCTGACCCCCACAGTGCAGCAGGGATACCTGGAGGGACCTTGAGGCCTGTCCTGGGAGGCCAGACCGTCCTGCCCCTTCCAGTGGCTCTTGGTGGTAAGGGCTGGCACTCGGGCACTGGTGCAAGAGTTGGGAAGCACAGGAGTGAGCAGGGACGGGACAAGGATCAGTGGGAAGAAGAAGGTGGAGTTTTGAAAGAAAAAAGGGAAGGAGGAAGGGGGTCATGAGGAGGACTGGAGTGAGAACAAGCAGGATGTAGAGTCAGCAGTGTGAAGGCCAGAAGTCATGGGGCAAGCAAGAGCTTTGACTTGGGAAAGTGGGGTCAGGGCGGGGAAGAGAACAGGGGTGGGGGTAGGAGAGATTGAGTGAGGGGCTTTGGCTCTTGTAACTCGGGGAGAGCGATTGCAGGATCTCTAGCCTGAGACTTCGAGCTTGGAAGATGGGGTGGCAGGGCAGGAGGTGACTGCTGTTGTCTCCAGCTCTCTGTGTCCAGCCATGGAGCAGACTGTAGGAAGCAGAGGCCCCCCGGAAAAGCCCCTCCCTGCCGCTGCTGTCCCCCCTTTGTCCTCCTTGGGTGCTGTCTTCATCCTGCTGAAGTCGACGCTGGGGGCCGGCCTGCTCAGCTTCCCCTGGGCCTTCCAGAAGGCGGGAGGCCTGGTGCCTGCTTTCCTGGTGGAGCTGGTAAGTGCCGGGAAGGATTTGGGGTCTTCTGGGGCGGGGGTGTTAGTTTTTCTGGGTGGGATTCTTGACATAGCTGATGCAGAGCTGCTGTCCCCGCTCCACTAACCAGGGTGATGACCCGTCACAGCCACAGCTGTGTCAGACTGAGGCCCAGTGGCTCACAGGTGAGGCTTTGCTGGGCCCATCTCTGAATCTGGCTTACCGGCCGGGAAAGGGCCACCTGACACCGATCATGGCTCATCTACGGTGCTGTGTGTAAATGGGGCTAATAAAGGTGGCAGCTGCCCACCAACCCAGACTATGCTTGGGGGTGTGAAAGTGTGCACTCTCCTGCTTTCTTGGGGTTACCCTGAGCCCCTTCTGGGCAGTCAGGCAGAGCTTACTATGCTCATCCATGGTCGCCCTTCCTGTGCTGCAATTCCTGGGCTGTGGAACTGCAGACTGGGGACAGGTGTTGCCTCTAACAGTCTTGATGGGGACCAGCTGGCAGTGACTGGGCTCTGTGCCAGCTGTGGTTCGCTGCCCGGCCCGTTTCCACCTCGTGTCACGTGATTAAGCCAGTGCCGCCCCTGTCGTGGTGTTTGTCCTAATGGGAAGTCAGACTGGACATGTGGGTCAGTGAGAGTCTCAGACGGTGGAGTGAGAAGGTCACATATGGGGCTGGATGGACCCAGGATGGTCAGCAGTGATCAGCGGCCAGGCGAGTGGAGTCTGGTGGACGTAGCAGAGACTTCCCCCTGCATTTCGAGCAGAGCTCTGTGAGGCAACCGCAGAAAGTACAAGAACAAAGCTGGTCCTAGGCGACCATCAAGTTTCCATAAAGCAGCAATTGGCTGAGAGTCCGGGTCCTGGCAACACCAGGGCAGCAGAAAAGGCTGGGAGGTGTGTGTCCCCATTCCTATGCCTTGTGCCCAGGAGTCCCCTGGCATCTTGGTGACATGACATACCTGCAGCTGGGTAGCTGAGATTGTGCTTGTTTTTTTTGTTTTGTTTTGTTTTGTTTTTGTTTTTGAGACAGGGTCTCGTTTTGTAGTTCAGGCTGGCCCTGAGCTCATTATGTAGCCCAGGCAAGCCTCAAACTCAGCAATCCGCCTGTCTCTGCCTCCCGAGTGCTGGGATTACAGGTGTGAGCCACCACGCCCGGCACTGTGGTATGTGGTATTGATTGTTGGTGGGTGTGCATTGTACGTGGATATCGAACTCAGGACCTTGTGCTTGCGAGGCAGGCGCCGGAACCACTGAGCTAACCCTCTGGGCCCAAATTGTGTTTGTTTTGCTCCAAGTGACATGAGTCTTCCCTAGGCCTGAGAGGGAGCCCTAGACATGGACAAGTGGGACTCCCCTGCAGGGAGGGGAGCCAGGCTGGTGGCTGGCAAAGGGCAGCTTCGTCCCTGCCTGGCCCAAGCTTCCTTTCCTGGAGCTGCCTAGCGGGTGGAGTGAGGCAGAAGGAGACATCACTGTGAAAACCCAGGACTCTGGAGGAGCTGCCTCTCTTTCCTGAAGCCGAGGAGGCTTTTGCCTTGACCCCTTCCCCTTCCTGAGCCCGCTCAGCCCTAGAAGCCTTCACCTGTGGTCCCTGAGGGGAGGGGAGGTCAGTGGGTGAAAACTCATGTCCCGAATGGGGTTAGAGTTTAACACTGAAGCCCAGGCCCTGTGCAGGTGGCTACCGCTCTTAGCTGTCTTGCTGTTGCCTCTTGGCCATTTGGTCCTGTGGGTGTTTCCAGGCTGGGGCTCCTCTTTCCCTCTTCTTTCCTCCATCCATAGGTATTTGCTAAACACCTGCTATGGAGCTAAATGTCAAGACCAAAAAAAAGGACACAAGGTGGTCTTCCACAAGCCTGGGGTCTAGAGCAGAAGTGATGCCAGAGAAGTCCAGGGTAGCAGGAAATGCTGTGGGCCCATCTCTAACTGTATAGCTCTCATGTCTGTTCCCATAGCTGCTGTGACTAACTCTTAAATACATGGCGCTTAAAATCGTGGGACCTGCCTCCTCACAATTCTGGAAGCCAGAAGTCTGAGACCAAGATGGCAGCAGGGTCCCATCCACTGGTGGCTCTTCTGTGGCTTGTGACTGTGTCTCACAGGCTGTCCTTCCCCACCTCTTGTAGGGACACTTGGCATTGGATCTGGGGCTGCCTGGCTGACCCAAGTGGAACCTACCCGGGGCTCCTTAACTCCATAACCAGGACTCTTGCTGATTTAATTGCATTTCCATTGTCGATTTTGACACTTTTTTCCAGTCAGTTACACACACAGGTGCTAGGGCTCAAGGTGGGAGCTCTTCATCCAAACACACGGTACTGATAGATATGAATCTCCCCCACACCATGCTGAGGGGAAGACACCAGATATGAAAGTACTGAAAGCAGAAAACTAAGTCGATGTTTTCTCCTGAGGGTAGGATAGCGGCAAAAACTGACAGGGAGGGGCCCGAGGGCTCGTATGGAGTGTGGCAGTGCTCTGTGGGCTACCAGGGCCTGGATCGCACTCGTGTATCTGTTATACCACCCCACAAAACATGAGAATTCTGCACTTACGTATAAACTGAACCCACAGGGAGAAGGAGCACACTGGTCTTGCAATGGGCACAAAGGAATGTGGGGGGGCACACGACACCTGAGCTCCAATGCATCCAAAACCAGCTGAGCATGATGGTGCGTGCCTGCTGTGATCTCAGTGGCAGGCTGAGGCAGGAGAAGTGGCAAGTTGGAAGTCCTGGGCAACTTGGGGAAACTATCTCAAGACTTAAAAAGGGGTGATGATGTAGTGTTAGGGACCTTGGGTTCAACTCCCAATATTGCAAAAAATAAAAATAAAATCCAGATGGATTTGGAACCAGCTAGTGATTGGTACTGCACAAATGAAGGTATGACAGAATGGGTACTGGAGCCTGTTCATGGTACAGTCCAGGGTGTGGATTTTGAAAGTTCATTGCAAAATTCTAACCTTTTTTGTATGGATGGAAGGTCTTCCCAGTTAAGGTTGGAGAAAGTGCTATGTTTAAGCTGCTGTGGAGGGACCCCAGAAGATGAGGGTGCCCACCGTCCTGGAGCACTTACTTGGCTTGGGCAGCCCTGAGAGGAATGTACTACTGCAGTCAGCTTGCCCACGAAGTGGGTTGAGTTTCCCATTTCACAGATGGGAAAGCCGGGCTGACGGTCTTCACCCAGCCCAGTCAGAGTCTGGGCCCAGGTTTGCCTGCACACCCTCAGGCCTGGCCGTCAGACCCTGCATGCCCACAACCCAGCTGATGTCGAGAGCAGTGAAACCCTGTTTCTGTGGTCTCTGTCCTGCAGAGGCAGGATGGTGTCAGGATCCCAGATTCCTTTACTCTGAGCTTTGATCGCAGGAGGGGTCCTCTTCCCCACCCCTGTGTGGACAGGGACACATGAAGGCTGTTGTATCTGGGGTAGGCTGTGGGTGTAACCAGCCCCATGGTCTTGCCTGCAGGTCTCCTTGATGTTCCTGATCACTGGATTGATCATCCTGGGCTACGCAGCCTCAGTCAGCAGCCAGGACACTTACCAGGGTGTGGTCCGAGGGCTGTGTGGTGCCATCATGGGTAAGCTGTGTGAGGCCTGCTTCATCGTCAACCTGCTCATGATCTCTGTGGCCTTCCTCAGGGTGATCGGGGACCAGCTGGAGAAGTGTGAGTACTTTGCTGGAATCCGGGTTGGCCCAAAGTGCAGAGCCTTCAAAGGGGTGAATGGCCAGGGCACTGGGTGGAGCCCCAAGGAGACAGCAGAGGCAAGACGCACCTGATCTGGGGACAGGAGACTTAGCAGGACAGTGGTCAGGGAGTGTCGGAGAGAGAACACACAACTGGTGGTGGGAAATGGAGCTGCTACTAGAAGCCCTGGGCAGGCACCCAGGAGACCTCTGGGCTCAGGACGCCTGGGACTCAGCTCCACGCAGCCTTGGACTCCAGTCCTTCAGACTTCGGGCAGGGTTTTGTGCGTCTTCGTGCCTGAGATGTTCTGTTTCCATGCCATTGAAAGTGTTTGCTGAATTTCTCTGTAGTTTCTTCTTTGACCTAAGGGCTGTCTGCATTGGGTTTAATTTCCATGTGGGGAGTTTTAAGGTCCCACCTGGCTCTGCAGGGTGGACAGAGAATGCCCAGTGCTGAGAGGAAACCGGGGGCCTCATACAAGCTGGGAGAGTCCTCTGCTGCACAGCTCTACCGTTCACCCCAGTCTCTGAGGGCTCTGTTTAGATCTTCCTATTGGTTTTTAATAATTCTGTTCTATTTAAATATAAAAGAAGGGTGTTAAAATCTCTAGCAACAATTGCAGATTTTTGTTTCTCTCTTCATTTCTATCAACTTCTGCCTCATGGTCTTTGGAGCCCTGTGGCTGCGTCCCTTTTATTAGGAAACACTCAGCCTTCTCTCTGGCCCAGCTTCCTGAGGAGCTGTTTGTATAGTGGCATCTTTCCTGTTCCTTTACTCTGAACTTAACTATGACTCTGAATTTCAAAATGCATTCCTGTAGGCAGCATATGCTCAAGTCTTGCATTGTTAACCATCCTGACAATCCCAGACTTAATTGGAATGTTTAGACATAATTGGAATGTAACTGCTGATAGGGTTGAATTTAAGTCTGCTGTTTTGCCAGTTTTTTTTCTGTTTCTTGACTCATGCATGAAAAGGGCCCTGGGTTTGGGATTTTGGAATGAAGGCTCTATGGCACAGGAAACTCTGTCTTCTACCGCAGAGTGTTGAGGTTGGCATCTCTGAACTTCTCAGTGGGTGATGTTCACAAAACACCCTGCCTGCCAGTGACAAGTGGAGTTTTCCCCAGGTTTCTGTCCCAGGGAGCTGATGGAATCGCTTATTGACAGGGACTCTGAGGCTCAGTGCTGGAGCAACAGGACAGGAATCCCCACTGGGCTCTGAGGGCGTGGGGTGAAGCGTCTGCTCTTAGGTTTCTCCGTGGGTGTCTGGAGGATGTGTCTTTGCCAAGCCCAAGCTTTTGGAGAGGGACCTCCGGAAGAGGGTGCTTAAGAGAGTCCCTGTGGGAGTTGGGTACAGATAACCACTGTCTTGGTGCTGAGCACCTCAAGGAGTGTCCGGGAAATGGCAGGTTTAGGGAGCAGCTGGGACAGCCCCAACCTCAGAGCGATGCATAGGAGGAACCGGCGTGCTGCCCAACACGATGTAGAGTCGGACGCTCGGATGTCTGTGCCCTTTGGAATCTGGACCCTTCCACTGCATCAGCCGGGAACCTGTGCTCTTCCTTTCCACATGGCTGGCTCTGGACACAGCCTACCCCCTGCCCCGCGTCATTTTAGCAGATGAGCTGGTCTCAAGGCATTTCTTTCTTATCTTTGTGGAGAGCAAAGACAGGTTTATTAACCATGTGCTGATGACCCCAGCTGCCAGGACCCACCCTCTGTCCTATCCTCTGCCCTCAGTGGAGTTCCCGGGCCACCTTCCATGCTCCCCATTCTCCGGCTATCCTCTGCTCCCTGGCTCCCTTCCCATCTGTCATGCCGCATGGATCAGCTCCACGTTATCCATCCAATAGTGACAGAATAAAAACAGCCCAGATTCTTTGCTGCTCCTTCCCCTAGAGTTCTGTCCTCTGCCCTGGAATCAGGGGGGCTCTTGGTCAGCTCTGTGCTGCAGAATGTGGCGGACAGGACCTCTTCCAGCTCTCAGCTTGGCATCTAAGACCTTGGTCATAGTAGCTTCCCCCTTGTTCTCGAGGACCCCTCAGGTGCTGTAGGTTGTATTGGGCTGATAGTCAGAGGCCCATTTTGGGGGTTTGCAGGGTGCCCCAGTATCCACAGGCAAGTCCATGGTGGCTCGAGTTTGGCTCAGGCAGCCTCTAAGCTCCTGGGTCTGCTTCTGCCCTGTTCCATACAGTGTGTGACGCCCTCCTGCCCGGAGTCCCGCAGCCTTGGTTCAGCACCCAGCATGTCACGCTGCCCCTGCTCTCCGTGCTGGTCATCCTGCCCCTGTCTATGCCACGGGAGATCGCCTTCCAGAAATACACCAGGTACCCAGGCTGCAGGCTGCTGTGGGGTGCCTGCAGCAGCTGTGCCCAGCATTGGCATGGAAAGGATACAGGAGAGTTGGGCTGGACCTCCTGTTTGGAAAAGAGAAAAAATGAGAAATCATGCAAGTAATATGAGCCCACCAGAGAAAATATAAATGTTGCATCCTGTCCTGCTGTGTAGCTGTTAGAGGTTGTGTGTGGATGTGGAGAGAGATGCCCTGGCCTTCTCTGCAGTGTTGCCTCGGGGTTTTCTGTGCGCTGTGGAAAGGAAGCCTGGCCTCAGTGCCACCCCCGTGAGCTGTCCACCCTTCCTGTGCTGTGTACGGCTGGCCGAATTTCCCAGCAGACGAGCAGAGGCCCATCGTGCAGGCCTGCTGCAGCCCCTCGAGGCTGGGCCAGGCTGCCCCCCCCTCCCGTGGCCGAGCCTGGTGGTGGCTGACTTGGTGCCACACCTGAGCAGCGGGGTGCTGTCACAGGGAAGGAGGTCACCACAGCTGACCTCCTCGAGGGGCAGGTGACACCAGGGTCCCACAGGTCCAGCTCTGGGCCAGTGTGGTGGTGCCTGAGCTCCGCATACCACTGTCATGGGACAGAAGAGGGAACGCAGGTTCTGGTGCAGGGTGGGGGGGCCCCACTCTGGGCAGGACTGAGCTGGATGCAGATGCTGCCGCGCTCCCCTCATACTGGTCCTGTGTGTTACCCCAGGAGGCCCTGACTTCCCCATCTGTGTGTCAGCATCCTAGGCACCTTGGCCGCCTGCTACCTGGCCCTGGTCGTCACCACACAGTACTACCTCTGGCCCCAGGACCTTGCGCATGAGCCCCGCCCCTCACAGTGAGTCTTTGGGATGTGCTCCAAGGCTGGAAGAGGAAGCTGGAGGGGACCTCAGAGGCGCCCTCTGTTGGCTGCAGCGCCCAGCTCCTTCCGCGGGGCCTCTGTGTCTCTGAAGTGTGAGAAGCTGCGGGCAAGTCCCTTCCTCCCGAAGGGACGGACCTAGCCAGGGGGGGTGGGCACCAAAGGCCACAGCTGCCCAGGCCCCTGCAGATGCAGAGGCAGTGGACCCTGCTACTGGACGCAGGAGTCCAGCACAGGGAACAGAGAAAAGGAGGCCAGGCTAGCTGGAGCCGGGGCTGCGTGAGTGAGGGCGGAGCCTCCAGGACAGCGTGGTTTGGGGATGAGCTGGGAGCTGAGGCCTGTCCGACCACAGCGGGCACGTGACAGGGCTTCTCTAAAGACCACTGGCTCCCGTGGGCTGCTGAGCTGGGTCAGAGACGAGACCGCAGGGACCTTGCACAGACCTTGTGCTTCCAACTGAGCAGTTTGGGGAGCAGGTGGCAAGATATGGTCAGACTGGCTATGAAGTGACCCACTGGAAGGCTCATCCTTTTGGGAAGTCCTCTCAGTTCTGGGGCAAAGTCCACAATCAAAATGCCTGACGGGCAGGGGCCAGTCTTTCTGCCTCTTGAGCTTCAGCTGGTGCCCGCAACCTCTGTCTCCTCTGTCATGCAGAAGCCTTCCTCTCCAGGCCGCCTCCTCTTCAGATTGTCTCCTTCCTTGGCGCCTCTCCTCTTACTCTGGTGCCAGGCACTGGATGTGGGTTCCCTAGCCCAGCATCACCCCACTTTAGACTGACTACTCCCGTCTATAAGGACCCTGTTCCAGTGAGGCTGATTCTGAGGTGGAGCCCCAGGGCCTTGTGCTCTCCATGCCGTGTGGGGGATGGTAGAGAGTGGGTCCCTGAAATCGGCAAGTAAAACTGGAAGGAGGCTGGAGCAAGCAGCCCTCCAGGCTGTCAGATTTGGCCACGGGGTCATTGGTGCTGTGACGAGGCTCGTCAGGGGGAAGGTGGGGGCCAGAGCCAAGGCGGATTAGGCTCAAAGAGGAGGATACTCTTGGATGTGGGGAGCTGGGGGAGGGGCAGCAGTGTGAGGGGGAGCTGGTGGGGACAGAGCACATCTGGGCCCAGGAATAGCCAGCAGAGAGAAGTGCAGGAGTGAGCTGACTGCTGCCGTGTCCTTGGGTGGGAGGGGAGAACCCTGCCGGTCCCCCTTGATGGAGGAACATGGCCACAGGAGGGAAGACTGAGCCGGGGTCAGCAGGTGGACAGAGGCAGTGTGGAGACACAGGCCTCTCGGTGGGAAGCCCCCTCACCCCCGGCTGTGCCATAAAACAGCAGGAGCAGCTCTGGTGTCAAGGGACCCTGTGAGGTTTAGCAGCTTGGCACCAATGTCCTGCTCTCAGTTCTGAGGCCCAAAGTCCAACCTGAGAGGCCCTGGGTGTCCTCACAGGGCAGCCAGGGCTGGCTCTTCCCAGAACTGCAGGGAAGATTGCTCCTGCCTTCACCGGCCTATGAAGCCACCCACAAGCCTTGACGTGCGGCCCCGTCCTCTTCCTTCTGAGTGCCACCTTGTATGTCTCTACCTCCTGCCGCTGTCAGCACCCTATGCGTCTCTCTGGGCTCCCGCAGCCAGGCAGGGACCTCTGCCAGCATGGTGAGCCGGGGCCCTCCCTATCTCAGGGCATTTCACCTCATTGTAAGTTATGCCCTGTGAGGTGACATGTGCAGGCTGTTGGGAGAGGCGGCAGCCTCTCTGTGGGCTGCTGTCCTGCCCTGTCCAAGGAATACTGACTGCAGAGAACACTGTTCATGTCCCAGCCTCTTGTGTGCCCTTTGGTGCCAGAGGCTGGTGCACATAGGAGGTTGTCTGAGGAAGCTGGGGCCACTAGGGGAGCCCTGGGGCCTTGACCCACAGGCTGTGGCCATGCACACCTCTGCCTTCTCTGGTGACAGGACTGACTACGGAGGGGTCTGCAGGGGGTGGAAGCTCCCTGACTCCTTGGGAGCAGGTGCCCCAGTAGAGGAGGTAGGAGTTACAGTAGCCCTTGGCTCTCAGGGGCCCCACCCACACGGGGACTTCTGTGTTACCAAATCTCAGCAGAGGTGTATTTCAAAAGTGCAGTGTGTGACAAGCGTCCCCTTCATCCCCAAAGCTGAGTCGGGGACATAGTCATTCCAAACACATCTCAAGGCCACGCTTGGTCTCACCTCCCTGGCATCATTCCCTTCTATTGAAGGTGACCTGGGTCCGACCGTTTCTTAATGAACACCTGTTCCTATCTGTCTGCAGCTCCTCCTCCTGGGCCTCAGCGTTCAATGTCTTCCCCACTATCTGCTTTGGATTCCAGGTGAGGCGGAGCGTGGCATTTTAGAGTCTCCTTGTTCGCCGGGGATGGTGTAGCTCCCTGCGCGAGGCTGTGAGGGCCCTCAGCTGTCTTCCCCAGACTCAGACGGTTTCTGAGCTCTCTAGGGAGCATAAGCTGCCCTTGGATTTGGGGACCCGCCCCTCACAGGTAGCAACAACAGCACCCTGCTTGTTGGATCTAGAGTACAGCCGAGAACCAGGACTCTGCAGAATGCTCACAGGACTGTCACATGTGGCAATGGGTAGATTCCATTCGCGTCCTGTGGCTTCTGTGGCCGGGAGACCCCAGCCTGGAGAGGCCAAGAGTACACAGGTGTCCAGTGGTGGGTCAGGGGACAGGACAGACAAGAACGTGCCAGAGTGAGGACGTGGTTCCGGTTGGCATTTGAGCAAGGGGGAGGCAGGGTGTCAGGGACACCTACTAAAGGTGGTGGTGACAGCCTGGAAGGACACACGGGAGGAGCCAGGGGAGGGACACTGAGGCCTGTGGAAGAGGTGCGGGTCTGCTCACATCCCAAGCAAGTGGTGGCCAGCACTGCTCTTTTGTGTGTCACTGTAGGGGCAGTTTGCTCCCAACTTCTGAGCACGGCCCCCTGCCAGCCACCACCAACAACAAAGCTGTGCCAAGCGCAGCCAAGTCTGCGGGTCTGGGGAAAGGTCTCAGTGTGCAGCCTTGGAAATTCTTCTTCCCTTATCCACCACCGGCTCCTGTCTCTGCTCTTCATCTTGCATTTTCTTGGAGAGCCATTTTGAAAAGCTGAAACATTTCTGTTTTTCTTTTCTCTGAGAAACGTTTTCAAAACGTTTAAGAAATATTCGCATTTTTCTTCCTTATAAATAACTCGTGTCAGATCTGGGTCTCCCTGGCAGCTCACATGGGTTCCTCATTCTCCTTCTCACCCTGATGTTTTGAGAGATGCGCGGTGCCAAGCCACTGCCAGCTATTGTGGATTCAGCGCGGCTGGCCTGTGCTGGCCTGAGCCTCGTGACATGGGAGCTGGTGCCGCCCATCTTCCAGATGCCTGTGGGCTATACCTTTGCCCCGAAGTTCCTCCCTCTGTTCTCATAGCAGCAGGCCCACTGCGGTTATCAGAGACAGGGCTGTGGAGATGCAGAGCTGGGGAGGACTGGACAGGAGCATGGGGGTCAGGCTTGGACCAGAGAGGGCATCAGGGTCTGGCTTGGAGTGTGGAGGCCGGGGCTGGGGGAAGTAAATGCAAGTGAGGGTGGTAGGAGATAGCCAGGCTGGACCTGCAGTCATCAGGAACTCCAACGCCAGACTGATTTAGCAGTGCGTAGTCCCCCACCAACCCAAACTGGACAAAACTAGTGAGGGTTCTGCTCCCAGCCCCTGTGCCTCACTGCGACTTCCGGCTTTTGTTTTTATGCCTCTTTATTTATCTGTAATTCACCTTCCGTGCTGCCCACCTCTCTATAGCGTGTAACAAAGTCGTGTTCCTGTAACCACTGCCAATTTCAGAACATCTCCGCATGCCACAAGGGGTCTCTGTGCCCATTAGTGTTGGCCCTGCACCCTTCCCACCCTCCAGCAATTTCTGAGCCACCTCTGCCTCTGGGTATCCCTCTGACAAGCACTTTGTGCAAATGGGATTGTGAAAGGCCAGAGATTTAGCTCAGTGGTTCCATTGCCGTCCTCAGCATAAGGTCCTGAGTTCAATCTCTGGTGTGCCCCCAAAAGAAAACAAATGGTTGTGTGATGTGTGGCCTTTGCCTCTGGCTGCTTTCCCTGGAATTGTGTTTTCAAGCTCTTCTGCACGGTTCATGTCTCAGCTCTGTCGGGTTTAACAGCCGAGTGGTGCTCTGGATTGCAGATGGCTTGGCCTGCGTATCTGTGCCTCAGCTGTGCCCCCTGCACCTGTGCCCCCTGCACCTGCTCTGCCTCCATCCTGAGCATCTCTGAACCCACAAGCTCCAGCCAGCCCCAGGCTGCCCTGCAGAAGGACTACTCTTTCCCTCCTGCAACCAGAGAGATGCCCCAAGTGGGATGGGGCCCCTGCAAGGTGCCTGGCAGATCATGACATGATGCTGGTGTGAATCTTGACTGGGTGGCAGGGGAGGAGCATCGTGGAGGTCACTGCTGTGGGTGGCAGGGCTGCAGGTCCCCTGGGCCATCCCGAAGCTCAGGGTGTGTGACAGGTGCAGGAGGCAGGGATGTCCTCATGAGTCTGGCCATTGCTGGTTGAGCTCCAGGGAGCCCCGCTGCCTGGCTGAGCTTCCTGCAGCCCAGCACCCCAGAAATCAGGGGCCTCAGGGGAGAAACCAAAGGTTGTAGCCACTAGAAGCTCGAAGGTGGCACCTAGTTCCAGCGTGGGCTCTGTGAAGAGCTGTGCTACTGGTGCACATGGCCCTGGCCTGCACTGGGTGGCTGGAGGGAGGCCGTGGGTCACCAGGCGTACTGGCTGTGGCAGGATCCCAGAGCATTCAGGCTGAGCAGGGCTGCAGGACCAGGGCAGGGTCCCCTCTGAGGGAGCACAGAGGGTATTGAGAAGAAGCATCTATGCCTCCTTGGCCTGGGAATAAGGGCAAGTAGACAGGAGGGATGTTGCCAGGGGCAGAGAGGAGCCCAGGACCAAGGGGCACCTGTGGCACCATCAGCTTTAGCCCTGGCTTCCCCTTAGGACCCTCTCTGTGAGGTACTGGTGCTGGGACCATTGGAAAGCTGGGTCGCAGTTGGCTCCAGGTGCTGGCTGTAGGAGGGTCACTGTGATATTATCCAAGACCTGTAGCGTGTGAGTCACAGTTGGGGTGCTCCTTGTGACATCATCACCCCAGGAGTCCCTCACCTCCTTCTGCAGTCAGTAGCTCCCCTTCCCATCCTGAGCCTTGTCCTGCTGTCTGCAACCATGGAGCTGGGGTCCCAGCAGGTGGTGGTACCCCAGGAGACATGTGACCACATGTGGATACACTTCGGGATGGACATAGATGGGGCCAGCTGGGGCTGGAGACCAGATCTGCACGTCATCCTGCAGGATGTGGGACACAGCCATCATTCCTCCCCTGTGTCATAAGGGCAGAGGCCCAGGCACCTATAATAGGCGTATGTGCCTTGTGACCTGGGCATGGAACATGTGGAGATGTGTGTGTGTGTCAAGGGGTCAAGCTCAGGCCTTTACACTGAGCTCCAC
>PVIC010003347.1:51417-69733 GCA_004025085.1 Thryonomys swinderianus
CCGCTGCGAACTCAGCAATCCTCCCATCTCTGCCTCCCGAGTGCTGGGATTACAGGCGTGAGCCACCGCGCCCAGCATTATATGTGGTAACCGGGGATCGAACTCAGGTCCTTACGCTTGCGAGGCAGGCGCCGGAACCACTGAGCTAACCCTCCGGCCCTTGAGACAGAGTCTTACTAATTACTGAGCTGCTTAGGCTGAGCTCAAACTTGTGATCCTCCTGCCTCAGCCTCTCAGAGTGCTGGGGTTAGAGGTGTGTGCCACCACACCTGGCTCCCTGGCTTCCCTGGGCTGGTGTGCTGTTTCCACGTGACTGTTGTGTGTTGGGTGTGGAGTCATGTTCAGTCTTTTTCAGTGAGAATCTTGTGCTTTGCTTCTGTCCTGCTGCTTGGGCACAGCCAGGGTGCTCCTGGGCCTCTGGACATAGCACTTGATCTCCGAGCGGGTCTAATGCCTATGGGCTAGAGTCCCACTGAGCCACAGCTCTATTCCAGTGTCACGAAGCCGCCGTGTCCATCTACTGTAGCCTGCGCCCGCGGAGCCTGTCCCACTGGGCCCTGGTCTCTGTGCTGTCCTTGCTGGCCTGCTGCCTCATCTACTCACTGACAGGTGAGCGTGCAATGCCCTGTGTTCCAGGGGCCTTGCTGGTTGCCTCCTCGGCTCCCACGGGAAAAGACTCCAGGCTGTAGCAAGGAAGCCGAGGCCAAAGGGCTCTGGGGCCCAAAGGCAGCCTCCCAGCCGCCCGGTGTTTAGCAGAAAGCCTTGTGGTGGCGTGTTACCGATATTCCCCGCCCTGTGAGGTAGGCTGGGGCTGGAGGTCACAGAGCGCTTCTGTAGTGCAGACAGACCCAGGCTCACTTCTGGCTGCTGCTGTCCAGGCTGGCTGAGGTTCCCTTTCTCTGCCTCTGCTCCAGAAGGGATCAGGCTGCCAGCAGCCTGCAAGGTCCTGGGGACACTTGCTGAAGTCCTCTTCCCCTCGGGGAGGTCTTGTGGCCTTGTAGCCCAGGCCAGAGACCGTTTTGCTGTCACGGAGCACACCAATCCTGGGGTAGCAGGAACATAGGACTCCCTGAAAGAGCCAGAGAGGAGTCCGAGGTGACACCTCAGGACAGTTGGGAATGTGACTGTGAGAGCAGTGTAGTACTGGGGCCCAGCGACAGGCAAGTTGGTCGATCCTACTATGCCTGGCTCGGTGACTCTGGGTGATGCCCCAGGTCTAGGTGCTCCCGTAAAATGGAAAGTGGGTGCTCAGCCAGCTGCTCTCCGTAGCTTCTGTGGAGCGAGGCAGATACCTGGGAGATGTATTTGTTTCCCAAGTGCCGTATCTCTGCCAGGCCACTGTCACTCTAAAGAAGCCCTGGGACTAGCTCCATGAGCAGTGTGCAGGAGGCCCAGCTGCCAAGGCAGTGGGCTGCGGGGTTGAGACAGAACAGCCACCGGACATGGCAGGACGGGTCCCACCCAGGACCCTCTGCCAACCTGAAGCAAGTCCTTGGGCGTTATAAGTGTGCTGGGGCAGTGGCCAGATGTTTTCTAGTGGGAGATCCTTAGCCTCTATTGGTTCCCTTTGTAGGGGTTTACGGCTTCCTGACCTTCGGGACAGAAGTTTCTGCTGACATCTTGATGTCCTACCCAGGCAACAACATGGCCATCATCGTTGCCCGGGTCTTCTTTGCTGTCTCCATCGTGACTGTCTACCCCATTGTGCTCTTCCTGGGGAGGTGAGCCCTGGCTGAGGGCAGAGAGGGTCCTCCTGCCACATGGGTGCTGCTGGCTCTGCACAGGCATGTGCTAGCTCCATGCAGGGCTGTCCTCATCTGAGGGGCAGGGGAGGGAATGTGGCCCAGAGAGCTTAGGTGGTTTGCCCGGAGCTGCCCAGGAAGTGCCCTCTCCACCCTTTCTACGCTGCCAGCAGCCCAGGTTTGGTGGTGGCAGAGCTGCTGAGGGTATAGAACAGGAGGCCACCGGAGGTTGGGATGCAGGGCTGGCAGCTGGCGAACGCTTGCTGCGGGGCCTGCGTCCCCATGTGCACCTGTGCCCTACAGGTCCGTGATGCAGGACTTCTGGAGGAGGAGCCACTGCGGGGCACAGGGGCCAGCGGTGTTGGCTGACCCCTTGGGGCCCTGGGTGCGGGTGCCACTAACTGTCCTGTGGGTGGCCGTGACGCTCGCCTTGGCCTTGTTCCTGCCCGACCTCAGCAACATCATTGGTATCATCGGCGGTGTGAGCGCCTTCTTCATCTTCGTCTTCCCAGGTGAGTGGCACACTCCAGCTTCCTGCCCACTGGTCCTTGGCTGGCTGGGCCACACAGAGCCCTGCTGGAAGGAGGTGCGAGCCCGAGGAGGGAGGGGGACCAGGATCACGTGGTGCCCAGTCACTGAGTTGGGCCTGCACTGGGCTTTTCGTCTCTTCTCTGGTTGAGCAGCCCAGCAGCCCTTCTGGGTCCTGAGGGTCAGTCAAAAACTATAATGAAAGTTGATATTCAAAAAATTGTATTACACTGAAAGACATTGCTGTGGACCCTCTCGGAATGCTGCCCTTGCTCAGAACACACTTGTCTGTCACATCATCTTACCACAATCTACAGCAGCTCTGGAGTCCTCTTTCCTGAGCATCTTCAGTTGCTCTCACGGCTGCCTTGATGTCCTGAGGCCATTCAGAGTGCTGAGCTTTCCTGGTCATTTTGACTTTGGGGAGGGAAGTGACACGGTGCCAGATCTGGGGAGTAAGGTGGAGGAGGAAGCGCCGTTACGTGTTTCTGAGCCTGCATTTCCGGTGAATGGCACTTGGCAGGAGCAGTCCTATTTTTGATCACCCTTGTTAAGACACTGATGAAAGAGTTTCTGGCCAGTGACCAAGAGCGTGTGGGGTGTTGAGCTGGCCCCTCAGGCCTCTAACTACAAGCTGTACCACCTGGCCAGGGCTCAAATGGTGAGGTCAGCTTAGGCAAAGGCCTGTGGGTCTCCCGTGTCCCTGTGGGATAGTGGTGGCTCCCGGCCACAGCTTCCCTGTCCCCTGGTCTAGTGAGGAGGCAGGGTGATCCCGTGTCTCCTTCCCAGGTTTGTGCCTCATCTACGCTGTGGACGTGGAGCCCATAGGACCAAGAGTCAAGTGAGTGTCCCCAGGAAGCAGTTGGCGACTTGGTGGGGAGAGAGGCTGCTCCTGTCCTTAGAGGCGAGACTGAAGACTGCCCCGGGCAGGGGTTTGTGCACCCAGCGAGAGGACACTCGGTTGTGTGTTCTTTCTGTCAGTGCCTTTTGCCCTGGGCATCTGTGGCTGGAACTTTCTGTGGATCTGGGGGCTCCCTGGCTTAGGGAGCCCACAAATGGTGCATCTTCCTTGCTCTCGTTACTCGGTTCAGACTAGGGCAGGAGCGTGTGTGTGGAGGCCTTGGCCACCAGGTCTGGGATGCTGTGTTGCCATGGTAGCAGGCTTGCTGGGCTCCTGTCTCCTCACTGTGCAGATGAGACAAGGACAGGAGCCTGGTGAGGTCAGAGGCTCAGCCCAGGCCCCTGCAGCTGAACTCCCATGCTGCCTGCCTCCCAGATTCCCTTCCCACAGAAAGCGGAGCTGGGACCAGTAGAGAGGCTGTGGTAGATTTCTGGGCCATGGTCACAAATCACCACCAGTTGTGGGGCTTAAAGCAACAGAAATCTGTGCTTCTTGTTGTAGAGGCTGGAGGCCAGAGCCTGAGGTGAGCTGTTCCTGTTCCTGGAGCTCCTGGGCTCGTAGCTCCATTGGTCCAGTTGACTCTGTCCTCACAGGGCCTCCCTGTCTGTCTCTGACTCTCAAATCCCCCGCGGACTTTGCCTCAGAAGGACACAGTCAGTGGATCACGCCCTAAACCCAGAATGATCACGTCAGTCTTTCACTTCATTATGAACCCGCAAGGACCTGTTACCAAACAAGCACCTCTTGCTGCTCCAGGCGGATGGGAGTCTGGGGCGCTGCGGTCCCCTGCAGGTGCTCCGAGGTCACAGTGGCATGGACCTGGGTCTTAGCAGTGGGCCTGCACCCTGTGTCCTCTGGCCCCCAGCCCCACTGTGCCCAAGCCTGTTCTCCAAAGGAGCAGCTGTGGCATGGGTCTCTACTGGTCTGAGAAGGATGTTCTTTCTGGACTTCGTCCAGCTTTGCTGGGGCTCCCAGTGGGCACTGTGTCTGATGCCCCAAAGAAGCTTCTACACCCCCTGGAGCACTCCTTGAAGACAAATTTTAGGGGCAGTACTGGGGATTGAACCCAGAGCCTTGCACTCACCTGCATCCTCAGGCCTTTTTTATTTTAAGACTGGGTCTTGCTAAATTGCTAAGTTGCCTAGGCTGGGCTCAAACTTGAGATCCTCCTGCCTCAGCTTCCAGGGTGATGAGATTGCAGGTTGCACCACCATTTCCAGTTTTCCTCAGAAACTTGCTGCATGGGCTTTGTCCCAGGATCCATCTCACCACAGTTTTTACCCACAAGCCTTCAGGGAAGAGTTTTTCCTATAATTGCCCTCAGTCTTTCTGCTCCCTCTGTGTAGCTCTGTGGGATGTTGAACAGCCACGTGACAGCTAACAGGGTGTTGGGGACCAGACACGCCATTACACATGGGGCCAGTAGTGTCTCTGGCAGCCCTGGACTCAGGTGGGAATTGTGTCAATGCTGTCATCTCTCAGCTGTGCCTGTGGCCTTGGCAGCTGTCAGTCCCTGCCAGTCCTGCTCCTCCACACTCTCCCCCAGCAGCTACTGGATGTGTGTGCAATAAGCAACGCAGCAGGGTTTTTTTTTTTTTTTTTTTTGTACAAGGGATCGAACTCAGGACCTTGTGCTTGCGAGGCAGAAATAGCATCACTGAGCTAAATCCCTGGCCCTGGAGCAGGGTTTTAAAACAGCTTGCTTGAGTCCTTCATTTACTACCATTGTCTCTAAGATCTGTCTCTCTAGGGCATGGGAAATGTGGGAATTCCTCCAAATCAGAGATGCTCCTGGGCTACACATGGTAGGTTTTCTATGCATGTGCAGTCCCTGGGGTAGAAGTGGAGGCTGATGCTGCTCTGTGCCTTGGCAGGTGCTGCCTGGAGGCCTGGGGCGTGGTCTCGGTGCTGGTAGGCACGTTCATCTTCGGGCAGAGCACGGTGGCTGCCATCCTGGAGCTGGTGTGAGGGCCTCTGCTGGTGTTGGGCTCAAGAGGAGACTGGTGTGATTTCCACACCACAGTGCGAAGAATGCAGGGCACCAACAGCTCCACCTGCCAGAGCTCACTGGGCACTGCCTGCTCCCCGGGGCTCTGGATTCACCCACAGCCTCACTGCTCTGCCCCTCCCTTCCTGCCTTTTCCTGCTTATCTTTGCTGCCAGGATCGTGGGGTCACCTGGCTCACTGGTTTCCCTCCAGTCTCTGCATTCATCTCGGCGTGGCTACCTCCCAGACTTCCCTCTTCTTCAGAATACTGGGCATGCAGTTAGGCTGCAGCCTAATTTAGTGTGTTGGTATCTGGACTTGACTGTATTTCATTTTAACCCAATTAAAATGTACAAGAGCCCAGTTTTTAAATAGGACCATGTTCTCTGGGTCCAGGGCTTAGGGCTTCAACTTGTCTTCCTATGGATAGAGCTAAGTTCCTAATGGGGAGGGTAAACCCAGAGAACTGGGCTTTGCAGTTTTGGGGTCAAAGCTACCAGCTAAGTACAGTGGGTGGGGCCCAAAAGGGGACTGGGGTGCGTCCCTTGCAATGCTGGCACTTTCAGCAGATTCCCAGCATGATGGCTTAGATCTAAAATGTACCCCCAAAGTCTTGGAGCCCACAGGGTCTTGGGGCCCGGTGCTCAGCAGTGGATTAGGCCACTGATGAAATAATGGCTGACGATGCCGTTAGGAGGTGGAGCCTGGTTGGTGGTAGCCTCAGGATAAGAACTGGAAGTGTGTGTTCTTGTCCCTGGCTCCTCCCTTCTCCCTCTGCTTCCTGCTACCATGGATCGAACCTCTTCCTCTGTTGGCCTATTTCTGTTTTGGAGTTAGCTATAGATTGAACCCACTAAAACTGTGAGTCGAGAAAAAACATCTTCTAAGCTATATCAGGTATTGTGTCTTAGTGACAGAAAGTACCTGATGCAGCAGGAGATGTCTACCCAGGACAGGCTATGTCCTGTTCGCTTCCACTTGCTGCACCCGAAGAGCCCAGAAGCGGAGGGGACTGTGTGCCCTGCAGGTCTCACCTGATCACCCTGACACTACAATTCCACACCTGCCGCAGAGGGTGAGAAAGGCAGAGGGAACCCGGGGTGGGAAGGGACCCATCTGTTCCTATCCATGTCCACCTGCTTTTACCCCTGCCTGGGGCTGCATCCTGGATGTCAACAGACTTGGGCCACTTTTTCTGCCTTCTAGAAGCCAGTGAGGTGACAACCAGGGCAAGTGGGGCTGCCACTCCTGACATCTTTGGTCATGCAGCAAGTTTGGCCCTTCCTGTTTATACCCTGTGCTGTATCTGGGGCAGTGCGAGGTTAGGGTTGATAGGTTCAGTTTTTCTTTCCAGCCCGTCCATGTGCATGAATTTTAAAATGGCAATACAATTTGCAGACCATAAGATTTTCCCCTTTACACTGTACTGTTCGGTAGTTTCTTGTGTGATCACAGGCTGTGCAGTCAACCACTGTTCCCAGCATGCTTTTCTCACCCCAAGAAAAGCCCTCACATCAGGCACTGCCCAGGTCCCCTGTCCTCAGCCCCAGGTAACAAGAGTCTGCTCCGAAGTTTGCCTGCCTCAGCCTTCTATAAACAGATTCATATGCAACAGGATCCTGTGTGTGGCTCCTTGGATGTCACATGATGCTTCCAGATTATGCATCTTGCAAGTGAAGGCTGCTGAAGCCTGGCCAAGCCAAGACCCCATGTTCTGCAAGGGACAGCTGAGATCAGAGGCAGTTTGGGGCTGGATTCCACTGTCCACGGTGCCAAGCTCCATGTTGAGGCAGCACTGTGGGCTGGATCAGGGTACCTGCCTTGGAGAAGTGGCACCCTCTGCCAGCCTGCATCCTGGCCAGAGGCAGGGGCACGTGCTGTTCAGTGGCCAGCGTCCTCCCAGGCAGTGCCCTAGGAAGCCGGGACCATGTGGGCAGTGTTGCTTTAATGGTGTTTCTCATCTCAGTGGGGGCTGGAGGACAGGCACTCTTTCATCTATTATTGATGCCCCGTCTGCTTCCTGAAAGGCTCTGTGGCGCTGGCAGGGAGGAGTGCACAGTGCTGGGGCTGCCCATGGGGTCCTGCCCCAAGGGAGGCTGTAGTCCTGGGACACAAATGAAACTTTTCTGACATTCAGTGCCTTAGCAGCATCCGGAGAAGGCTTACTGAATGTGATGTGTGTTTATTAGGGCAGAGTGCTAGTGACTCCTGCACAGCCTTACATGGGGACCCTGGCAGCTTTACTCCGGAAACCCTGGGGTGAGAGTGGCTGAGGAACATGGGGTTCCTCACAATCCAAGAGAACGGGGAATTAGGAATTGAGGGCTCACCTAGAAGCAAGAGAGCGCCTTAGGATGGAAGGGACCCAGCTTTGAATGCTAAGAGGGGAGGGTGAGAGCTTGTAGGCTGGCTCCATCTTTTCTGTGGGCCGGAGCTTTCCTCTCACTGACCTTTACACCGCAAGAGCTCCGTCTGGGGTGCTTGGGGAATGCAGGGCTGTGCTGTGTGGCCTGGAGGGGACTGTCCTGCTCGGTACCACGTTGCTTCCTCAAGGCCTGGGTTGTGGCCAGATGCAGGAGGAACATGAGTGGCACCTTTGGGCTGGTAGTCTGGGGCCTACAGGGTGCTCACAGGGCCGGGAGGAGCCGGATGTCCTCTCTACTGCTTCCCAGCTGTGTCCTCGGTGAAGCCCTGCTGTGTGTGCATGGTGCCTGTCCCCAGGTTGCCAGCACAGGCCTATCTCAGGGCCCCTCCTCTGGCTGTGGGCTGCACCCTCTGTCCTCATCTGGGACAAAGCCAAGGGCAGCCCCTCCCTCCTAAGCCAGGGCTGAGGACAAGCTGAGAGCCACTGCAGTGCCCTTGGTTGCTCTAGGTCCGGGATGACAGCTTCGCTGGGTGGAGGCCTCTGTCTCCACTCACCACTCCCAGCATGGCCAGGTGACAGCGTTCATGGGAAGGGCCTGTACCCCTGTGTTGGCCATCATGGGATGGTGGGCACTGCTGCCCCTGGGATGCCTGTCTGTAGGCTCAGTGGCTCAGCCTGGTGCTGCGGGCCCTGCGACCCTGAATTGTTGTTACCATGTGCCTCCTCTCCTGCAGGCGTCCTGGGTTTGGGACAGGCCCTGAGAGGATGATGCGCAGGCAGCTAGACACGGTGGAGAGAATGCTGTGTGTGAATCGACAGGCTTTTGAAAATTGCACGAAAACATGTGACAACAGATTGGCCATTGCAGGTGTGCGAGCTGGGTGTCTGGTACAGCAGTGCTACAGCCCCGTCTCGTCTTGCTCAAACCATTCCCTCAGCCAGGGAGCCCTGGGCCCCATCAGCCACTTCTCTGTGGGTCTTCCTTGCAGGGACATTCCCTGAGAGTCAGTCGCATAACTCAGGCTGTCGGACAGGCCCACCCACCACACCAAGTGCTGTGCAGCACACCTTTTTTAGCTGGATGGTATTATCCCACTCTGAGCCCTCAGGCGTGGTGTCTGGCTGTCACCAGCACCCAGCCCTGTAAGATGACTGGTGGCAGCGTATGACTCTGAGGCTGCACCGTGCTGGGAGTGAGGCTGGCAAAGTCTGCCACGTCAGCACAGATGGGCACCGTGGGCTCACTGGGCCTCTGTAGTTCAGGTCAGCAAACACAGGTTTCTTCTCACCCACACTTGGTTGAACCCCCAGCTGCAGAACCCATGGGCACACAGGACGCAGCGGCACAGCAGTCCCCCGTGCCTGTCCCTGGTTAGCGAATGTGAAACTGGGCTGCAGAACCGGGGCAGAAACACTCACGTGGAGGCCCTCTGCATTCTGTAGGTGCAGTACCCTCAGAGGATGGCCACTGAGTCACTGGTACTTGTCAGTGGCTTTTTGAGGAGAGTGGTTTGGATATTAACGTGGTGCCAGGTGTTGGTACCAGGTGGCAGATAGGTGGGCTATTTCTGTGCTGTGTGACCACTGGTGCGTTGCTAGCCCTCTCTGCATCTCAGCCTGCCCAGTGAGCACAGGACAGCCCAGTGTGCATGCAGAGTACAGTCTGCATGGGCTGGGTCTCTGCCTGACTCGAGCGGGGATTGAGAGTGGGCTGTGCAGGGTGTGGCCGAGGTCTGTGTATATGGAGCAGGCACCATCGCCATTGCAATGCCAACCCCGGGCTGGGGAGGCAAGTGTGGGGTACAGGGTGCACTGGGGCTGCTCACCTGTACCCCAAAGAGCCTCAGGTTCTGAGACATTTTAAAAGTTGAGCTGCCAGGGAAAGCAACAGTCTCAGGAGCAGGCAGACAGCGTGTCCTGGCCTTTTCAGACACCTCCAGGAGGTGGCAGGACCTGGGGAGGGGCACAGGGGCATCCAGAGAGTGGCAGAGACGTCTGCTACAGTGAGGTCATGGGTGGTTTGCTCCCCAGGTTCCCCCAGTCCTCCCGTCCTGTGCACCCTGCCTGGAAAGGGCCTGTCACTCTTATTGCTTTTGTCCCCAGAGACTTCTTTCTGGGGCAGGACCTAGAGATGGAAGAGGAAGCCACAGCACTTCCGGAATTGGGATATGACAGAGTGCAGAGTGGAGAGCCACTGTCCTGAGGGAATAGAATTCCAGGTGTGTGTCAGAGGATGACACCTGCCAGGCTCAGGGATGCCTGGACTTAAAGCTGTTACCACCCCATGTTACAGCTAAGCATACCAGGCCCAGTTCAACTTCCATGGCCAATCCTAACCCGGAGAGCTGCATCCCTTACAATGAGAAAGCACAGCATGTGGTCAGTCCTGACCAGTGTTTATTTGGCGCCTGTGCCCAGTGGTGGCCACATGAGCTCTACTGTGGCCCATAGGCTCGGTCCAGGCTGAGGTTGGGCACTACAGGGTCACGGCTCTTACCAGGTAGAGGAATAGCAGCAGGGAGAGAGGAGTGGCCGACAGGGGCTCCCACTGAGCCTTGGGCCTATGCGAGGGGGTGTGTGCCCCATCGCCATTGCCATGGCCTCAGCGGGACACCGGCTCTGAGGACAGTGTTCTGCCTGCTCTGGAGGACAGGCCAGGCAGGTCCTCCCCATGTCCTCTTTAGAAGTATACTGAAAAGACAGCTTGTGCTCAAAGTGTCTAGAAAAGAGGGGTGTCCTTTACAAGAGTGGGAGACAAGTCGCAGGCTCTTCCACAGGGCTTGGGGTGGTGGTCAGTCTCGGCCCATGGTGCACCAAGCAGCTGGGAAGGAAAGAGGTGCAGGGGCTTTCTGGGGAGGCTGAACCCTTCCCTGCACTAGGGAAGGCCTGGTGCTACCTCTGCACTTGGGCAGGAGCCAAAGCACAGAGGCATGTGGCCTTCTATATGGTACTAACCTGAGAGGGTCTTGGGGTGCTGTGCTAAGGGCCAGAGTGTGCTGGGCCCTGACCTGGGGCTCTGTCCCTGAGGAGGGGCTGCCTACCCAGTCTTGACCGCAGGAGCTCACATCTGGCCCCGACTTTGGGGGAGGGGGGAACACACGGGTCCAAGAGGACCAGCTCAGCTCTAGAGCTGTCCTCGGGTCTGGCCAACTCTCAGCCAGCCAGGCCCCCAGCCCTGTGTTGGTCCCGGCCCTCTACCTGGCACGGAGATCCGTGACAGGACCTCTGGCTGGCTCAGCGTGTCCACCTTGACGTGCCGGAAAGCCTTGCACACGGAGCTCTGCAGGTGCCTGCAAGTGGGGCAAGGACGGTAGAAAACCCAGGCTGAGTCCTGGCCGCAACATAGGAGATGAGACTCTGGGCTCTGGGTGGCACCTGCCTAGGGAGGACAGCGCAGGGCTGGGCCCTGTTACCTCTGTTTACGGAAGGGGGTAGGGAGGACCCTGGAGCCTTGAGAAGGGAATGACGAGGTTCATCCGTGGGGCCACAGTCTTGCTGTCCCTGAGTGGATGCAGGGAGGCTACAAACCACCCACTTCTGTGCCTCCAGACAGGGAAGCAGTGCCTTGGCTGTGCTCTTGAGACACACAGCACATTGGAGTTCTCTGTCCTGGGCATTGCTGGCTTCTTAATGGGGCACAACCTCCTGCAGAAATGCCCTAGGAGAAGACCCTGGCCTGCCCAGGAGCACTTCCCCAAAGAAGGCACAAGGACTGGACTCCAGCATGCAGGGAGGGCAGAGGGGACGTGGAATGCAGGGGGTGGCTTTCACACTCATGCGTGGTGGATGGCAGAGTGTTGGAGGGGCCACCCACTCACAGAGAGGGGGGTGCAGCGATGGGCCTGCGCTCGCGGTGGGGAGAGAGGGCTGAATGTGGAGCTGTGCAGACAGCAGCCTCCAGTGGACCAAGGCGCACCTACCTCTTCCACTCCTCCTCTGTCTCCCAGAACTCGTAGATGACGAAGGTGCAGCCATCAGCCAGCCTCACTGCAGCAATGCTGCATGGGAGAGAAGTGGGGGCCTGGGGCTCCCTGAAGATACCCACTGGGGCCTGCGAGGGGCAGCTCTCACATGGTCTGTCCTTGGCCTCATGGGTCCCAGCCCTGTCTCCTCTCTCAACCTGGGTAGCAGGGGGCCCAAGCCTTCCCAGGCAGCTCCAGGTTGGCTCCTGTGGCCTGAGGAAGCCATCACAGTGACAGCAGTGCTTGGCTGACACTATAAAGCCCTCTGGGGAGGACAGACACCTGTGGCCAAGTGTAAAGACCTAACCTGCTGTGGTTGCAGTGAGGCCACGGCTCACTCAGCACCACACTTGGGGCCTCTACTGTGGACTGCTGTCCGGTGCTCCCACCCTAGCACTGGGGCTGGGTGTGGCAGGGTACACAGAAACAGCAGGGAGTGGAAGGTGCAAATCCCAGGGGACCAGGGTGCCACCAGCTTGGTGGTGGCAGCGTGGCTCTCAGTGAGGTACACAAGGCCCCAGGTCCAGTCCCTGGTGCCACACAACCAAAGAGCCCTCTGGATGTTGCTGGGCTATACACTGTCCTCTGACTGCGGGTGGCCGCTGCCTGCCCCCTCTTATCTGCTACTGACTGCTAGATTGCCTCTGTCCCACCTCCTACCATGTCCTATCCTGCACAGAGTGACTGGAGTTCTCCCAGGACACCCTGTTGCACCCACACCCATCAGGCAGGAAAGCACGGACAGCCTGGCTCCTTGCACTGCCTGGCTCCAGCCCTCCGTGTCCATGTGGCTACACCACTGCTTTCTTGCTTTCTCTTTCTCTTGATTTCAATACCTACTGTAGCTACCCTAGAGGCCCTGGGCAAGATCCACACCTCCAGGAACCAGCTCCATCTCCCTTTTCCTGCCAGTAAATAAACATTCTGCTGGAACAGCCACTTGGCCAGCAGAGAACCCCAGGCTAAGAGGCCACACCTAGGGGAAGGGGAAGACTGAGGCAAAGAACCAGGCCAGAGCTGGCTGTGGGGGTGGGCAAGCCTGAGCTCAGGTAACCAGGATGAAGCCTGGCCCTGGTCTCCCTCTGGGGCTTGGAGGAGGCCGTGGTGGCAGCTACACAGATGGCTCTGCACAGACCAGGAACTGAAGGGCTGCGAGTGGCCCCTGTTTCTTCATCTACTCTGGGGACCACAGAACCACATCAGCAGCAGCCATACTGCCTGGTCCAAGGATGACCTCAGTGGCCTGATGAGCTCGCTGAGGGCACCAGACACACCTTCGCAGCAGGACTGGCCCTCCACCACCTACCCCATCGCACGGTTCACTCACTGGAAGCAGGGCCTGGCTCCAGCGGTGCCCCGCAGGTACTGGCGGAGGGAGCCCAGGAACTCGCCCAACTGCTCAGGGCACACAGCCATCTCCTGTCGGACCAGCTGCAGGTGCTACAGGCCAGAATGTGGGCAGTGTGGGCACCAGGACCTGGGTGCCCACTCCACAGCCAAACCCCTGCCCGCCCCCCCGTAACTCCCCTTGAGGGGACAATTGAGTTAGAGCTGAGGGTTTCCTCCCACCCCATATCCTTACCGCCCCGCCCCCCGGGCTGCTCACAGGGCACTGGACTGGGAGTAGCCCACTGGGGCAGGAGTTCATATGGCAGCAAGGCCAGGGCCCCAGGAACATGAGCTGCTCCGGGCCAAAGTCCTGGCACAAAACCCGGTGTGAGGGGCTAAGTGCAAGGGCTGTGCTGTCCTGAGGGGTGCCTCAGGCAGGGCACTTGGGGATGAACACACAATGCCTTGACTCTGGCAGGGAAGGAAGGGGGTGCACAGACAGGGCCTCACCATGTTGGTGCCTTCATCATCATCATCAGAGAGGCGCTGCTGCAGGTCAAACCACAGTGTCTGAAACAGAGGTCAGTGCTGTGTCTGAAACCCCCACAGCAACACTGAGTACTCAGGGCCGCCCAGGGCTGCAGCTCTGGCCCCTGGACAAGAGCTGCCTCAGAGGGGACGCCCAGAACTCACTGTAGGAACTGCAGAAAAGCCCCTAGAGTTTGGCCTCTGGGGGCACGGGGACCACTTGCGCTACACAGCTCGCATGCAAGAGAAACTAAGCGCTTTGCTGGAGTGGGGAGGCAGCACTGGGCCCAAGAGGGGGATTTTGGGTGGTGGGGGTGGAGCCCCACAGGGGATCTGAATTTGCCTTGGTCCTGCCTCAGCCTCCCCGCTGTGCAATCACAACCGCTGCTCAAAGGCTGAAGTTCTACAGGCCACACGCCCGCCCTGTGCCTCTACTCCTCACAAATCTAATGGTCTAAGGGGGATTGCTCTGCACTGGGGCCGTTCCAGGCCTTGAGCCAACGGCTCCTAATCCGATTCCCTGAAGTAGGAGCAGTGCCACTGCAGGCTCCGCCCCCTCCCTGCAGTTGGTGCCTAGTACGGGCCCAGATCTCACCCCAGTGCCAATTGGGGCTTGGAGCTCATGAGAGCAGGCCTCCAACCAGACCTCTCGTCCTGGCCTGTAATTAATCACTTTCCTTGAAATCCGGCATCTACCCATCACAGCACTATCTTTGCCCATTTCCAGGGCAATACACTGGTGCAGCGGCTTGGCACAGATATACACATGTGCAAGGAGTACCAATGTCAGGGGCAACAGCGGCAAGGGGTGTCTTACAGTCCCCACCAGTGACTGTTTGCACAAGGACCTGGCCCAGCTCTTTTGAGCTAGCTTCACGACAGACACAGTCTGTCCCCCAGCAGTTACCGACTGCTCCAGGAGGGTACCAGGAATGAAGGTACTTTCTAAGCAGTGCAGGTGTGCTAGGCAGGGACAAGTCCGCTTTACAACCATGGGTGACACAGCAGCAAGACTCAGTGTGTGTGTGGTGGGGTGTAAATGACTTCTCTAATAGGATAAAAAGGGGACTGGTAGCACCCAATCCTCCACCCTCTTATTTGGCGCGGAGGGGGGGCATGAAGTGGCTCAAATTGGCCTTCAGGGAATGGGCCCAAGAGCCAGGCCCTGATTGGCCTATGCTTGAGTCCAGAGCCAATCAGAGACATGAAGGCCCCGCCCCATCTCCAGGATGCCCAGGTGCTCCGTGGTTACTAGCCAGCATGGTTGTTAGGACGACAAGGGGCTAAAAATAATTTTCAAAGTGTTTCCCTCCTGAGGCCCCTGCTGAGTTGTTATGACAACCAGCCCGCAGATCCCAGGAGCTGCTCCCACCCAGGCAGGCGGCTGCCAGTGGGGGATCCCCATTTGGCCTCAGCCTTGCAGGCCACCTGCCAGCCCCCTCCCTTAACACTGCCTATGCCAGACCTGCCTCCCCGGCTCAGATCGGGCCTCTGCCCCCATGAATCGCTCAGGACCAACCCTCACATCCATCAAAGCACTAGCATCCTCTGTAAAGGATAAAGACTAGCACATACAGAAAGGAGGAAAGGTCAGCTCGATCCTAAGCAGAGATACTCATTATGTTGTTTCTGTAGGTACATGCCCATGTGGGTGAATTCTGGTAACAGTCTAATAATAACTGCTAGCACTGCTAATATTAAATGCTAACTAGGACAGAAGATTCTGTAGAAGTCATTAAAACATTATTGTATCCTAACAACACTCCTGAGAGGGGTACTACTGGCATCATCTACCATCAGAGGTGGAATCTGAGACTCAGAGAGGGTGAGTCACTGGCCCAAGGCCACACAGCCTGGGAATTAAAATGCCAATTGTCTGGCACCTAACCCCAACCATCTGTAAGTCTAATGCGAACCGTTTTCCTTCTTGCTCCCAACGGCCACATGTACTGAGTCACAAGCCCTTCCCTAAACATGGCTCTGTGAAGAGGGTGCTGCAGTGTATGTGATTTCCTCCAGGGCCATGCCTGTCACCACAGGGCTCCCCCCAGAAGGCCTCCCTGCCTCTTTCTGCATGGGTCACCCTGCAGCATGGAAGTGATATCCCCTTGCCCCAGGGACTCATGCTACTGCCCACTTTCTACCCAGTAGATACTGGCCATCCCACTGCCACCCGGGCGGAAGCACCAAGCGGGGTAGGGAAGTGGAGGCTGGCTCACCTTGCTCTCCAGTCTCCCGATCAGCTCTGCCAGCCGGCTGATCTGGGCCTCCAGACTCTCCTCCTTTGTGCCCCCGGAGACTGGGGAGAGAACCAGAGACCCTGCTGCTGGACAGGACTGGAGCTGGGGCTGGGCGCATGGAGCACACAGCCCACGGCCCTCATCCCATCTGGGCAGCCTGGACTCAGGGTCTCCCTGCAGTGCTGCCTCGCGGGGCCCTGCTTGCTCTCACCAGGCGGAAGGCTCTTCCCCTGTTCCACAGCCGAAAGCCTGGGGCCGGGGCCGTAGGGAGGAGCAGGGCTTCCGTACCAGCTCTCCACAGCACTGTGGTTGGGTTTGCCATGGTTCTGGCTGCAGGGAGCAGGGGAAATGCAGTCAGTGAGGCAGCTGCAGGGCCGGGACCCCTCTCAGCAGCGTCTACAGGAATCTGTCCTGCTCGCGTGGTGGCTGAACCATGCCAAGAATATATCTGGAGAAACCCTACCCTGTGATAGAGACACAGCTTCTATCTGACAGCAGAGGAAACAGCCCAAGGAGCAGGGGCTTGGCGCAAGCCAGACGCATACTCGGGCAGAGCTGGGGCAGCAACCCCACTGCATCCTCAGTTCATCTTGGGCCCTGTACTCCAGGGATGCAGTTCCAGGGCTGAGCTGCACCCCAACAGGGCATGTGCTGACCCCAGCATGGAGACAGCCGGTCTCCTCTACGCCTCACTAGAAGCCCACCTGGCAGCTGGTGCTCTCTGGTACGGGAAACCTGGGTTTGTAACAGCAAAGAGACAGCCCCGTGTGAGAGAGTAGGGGTGTAACAGGACAGGCCCCCCTCTCCTGCCCCTGTGCATGGACAGCAGGCACAGCACTTCAGAAGGGCTCCAGACTGTACATGGCAGGGGCACAGACACACTTAGGGACTGAAGGGCAGCTCTTGCTGCAAAGGGCAATGCAGACACTACACAGGCGTGACTCGCACGTGTACACACATAGCACCATGTGTGCATTGCTGCCCTGGTATGTCCTGGAAATCCTGCCAAAGCTTGTCTGGTGTCATGGGAGCGAGCTCCACCCCCGATGGAGGTGAAATCTGGCAACATCTTTGAGACACTCATCAGGGCTTGTCTACCAACCAGCAGTGAACTAAGCGTGTCCTGCAGACCATGAAGGGTAGAGTGCGAGGTCCTACAGATGGCGGCAGGGTTTGCACCAGCGGCTTATGTCTAGAATACAGTGGCCTGAGGTGACCCAAAGCTGTTGGGACCTGGGGCAGTGTGAGGTGCGGCAGGCACAGAGGGGCACCTCCCATCGTGATACACCATCCCTTCAAAGCATGCCTAAGCCAGCCCCCCACCGAGGGCTGGTGTGACAGAGCCAGAGCAGTGCAGGGAGTCTGCGGCAGGAGAGAAGGGCAAATCCTGGTCACAACAGTGACCCAGCAGAAAAGGAAAATCTAAGCTTCCAGGGTGGCAGCTCTGAACTCTGGGGACTCCCAGGGACCCAGGACTGAGCATGAATGCAAGGGCTTCCCTGGGCCATCTGGATATGAAGTGTGGCATTTAGCTGTCCCTGGCAACTGGGCCCGACACTCCAATGCTGTGGGAACAGGGTCATTGAATGCCTCCAGGATCACATCTACTTGGGACCAGCTGCTCACGGACCAGACACATCAAACTCGGTGCCCCAACAGATCAGCATACTGGCTGTGCTGGGCTTCTCTGCTCAGCCACACGCAGCTGTGTGCAGAGCAACTGCAGGCTGGAGTGTCCAGCCCCGGGAGGGATGCTGGCGGTTCCCTGCACTCGAGTGAGGTTCACCATTGCTGGGCAACCCGTGAACACCACCTGCCTGCACCTCTGGAAGGCCCCCTGAAAAGCCTCAGCAGGACCCTGCCTGTCTCCCATGCCCCTCAGACCTCTGTCCGTGTACGGCAAAGAGGGCACAGGCCATGGGGCTGGGTGGGCACTACATGAGAACGGCTCTGATTTCTACAGCTACTGTGGACACTTGCTGTCCTATTGGCTTCCACCATTTCTCACACTCACTTCTAGTTTTAAAAAGTGGAACCATCCCATATAATCAGTGAGTGGTGCAGGGACAGGGCAAGACTGAGCGACCTGGAAACGGCACCCTGGCTCTCTGTGGGGCTGCCGCATCCTCCCATATCATTAGCCTGAGCCGGAACCAAGGAGCCAGGTGCATTACTGTCCCCGTATTTTAGCCAAGGCTACAGGCAGAGGGAGGGGCTGCCACCTGACCCAGGTGACCAGCCCTGGAAGCACAAAGCCATGTGTGCCCCCACAAGACCCATGGGCCCCCAGAGACACACCGGATCTGGCTGGTTTGCTCCTCAATGGCCTCCACTGCACTCTCCACAGAGCTCAGCAGTGACTGGATCTGATTGGCAGTCTCCTTCAGCAGGAAGCGGGTGACGAACTGGTCCACGTTGCTTCCGCCCTCATACACCTGTGGAGGGGAGGGAAGGGAAGGGCATTGGGGGAAGGGATGCAAGGACACGCATGCGGCTTCCATAGGCCTGGCCTGGTGCTGGGGTCCCACCATCCCCTGTGGGAAGCAGACCCTGCTAGAGGAGACTCTTTTCAGGCCTGGAGATCTGCACTGGGTGCTGCACCAACTAGCAGTTGCGAGATCTGCACTATACCAAACAGTGCTGCCCAGCTCCCAAGATGATCTGCGACCTTTGGATCGCTGCATTGGGATGCCTGATGAAAGAAGTCTTATGATAACCTCTGGCCCAGAGTTGT